>JAHIAM010002455.1:0-20141 GCA_021605205.1 Aegilops longissima | reverse complement strand
CAAAATAACAACTTGTTGTGCATGGCATGAGAACATAACTGTTACAATTGAAACTAAATCAACATAGAGCAAGTTACAACAAGAAAAGCCAAACACGTTGAAGAAACAGGTTTAAAACATTTGTTTGCCCATTGGAGTTTCAATTGCATCCTTCAAATTTGAAATTGGTTGGTATAAATACAAGGATGCAAGAAAAGTAGTATGAACATAGCTACGAACCGACCCGAGAACAATTTTCTTCGCTTTGCGCTGACTTCGTTCGGAGTGGTGGTCCTCATGATTTGGGCACCGAGTTGCCTTACTAACGCCGTGTTTGGGTCTTGTGGAGGTGCGGTCAACGGAACGGGTGTCTATCTCGGGTTGGGGGAAGGGTAGCTGGTTCTCCGTCAACGGGTAGGGGTACAACTGCATGAGTGTGGGTTTGTTGGTGGGCTGTTCGGGCAAGTACAACCGTGGTTCTATCTCAATCGTGTGTAGCACGATCTTTTCAAGACCGTGTTTTTACTCCCTAGATACGCCATCACTCCCTCCAATTGAAATGGTGATAAACAAGAAAATAATTGAATGTATACATTGTAAGATAGAAGTGCAATGGATAGTAGGGAAGAAAACAGGCAAAATAATTCACATTTATGTTGTCAACAAAGTAATAGCAGGACATAATTTCACATATGATGGCTAATTAAACAGATAAATGACACAATTTCACATGTATGATGGCTAACTAAACAGGATAGAATGACATACTTCAAAAATTGAACTATGTAAACAGGATGACATGATATAACTATACGATGTGTCTATTAAAGTGGTTGGATGCCATAAATCACAAACATGTCCCGATGGAAACATGATGGCATGATATAATTCACTTGATAGAATGACATAATTTAAATATGATGACTATGTAAAAGATGAGATGATATAACTATTTATGTCTTTAAAAATGGGTTGGCATGCCATAATTCGAACATGTTTTGTAAACATCATGGCATGACATAATTCAAATATATGATTTATATACTAAGGAAGTGAGCAGAGGGCAATTGCATATATGATGTGTAACTAAGGAGATGGCATTCAATATTGTGTTATGATGTAAAAAATAAGCATTGCAATACAACATATGCATTATATGAGTAATATAACCCGCCAAGTTTGAGCATACACCGGGGGATAATAGGACGGTCATCCGCCTCCAATCCTCCTCTCAAGAGCTATTTGTAACCAAGAAGATATCTGCTTCAAAGGTAGCATTGTCCCTCAAGACCTTGTTTTCACCTCATTTCTCCATCACCAATTCAAATGGCTGATGCAGGAAGAGCAGTTGAATATACAAACATTGTTTACAAAAGCAATGAGAAATACAAAAAGGACGCATGATATAATTCAATATATGACGCTGCCAAACAGATGGCATTGCATAATTCACATACATAATGCCTTGCAACAAGATAACATTGCATAATTCATATATAAATGTCTTGCAACAAGATGGCATTGCATAATTCAATATATGGTAATTAGACACTAAAAGTGGCATTCACACAAAGCATGTCTAAACTAAGCAAATGACATAGCAATGCAAGATACCATACACACGATATGAGAACATAACCTCCAAGTTAGGGCATGCACCTCTGGGGAAATATGACGGTCATTGTCTCCAATCCTCCTCCGAGGAGCTATCGGAACAAAGAAGACATGCGCTTGAGATAGCATTGTCCGCTCAAGACCTTGTTTCACTCCAATTTTTCCATGACTGCTTTAATGGTGATGGAAGAGTAATTGAATGTACTAAAATTGTTGACAAATTTAACACATAATAAAAAAATGATGGCATGATATAATTCACATAAGATGACTGCAACTGGGTGGCATTGCAAAATTCACATATATGATGCCCGGTTAGACAAGATGGATTGCATGATTCACATATACGATAAAGAAATAAAAGATGGCATTACACAAAGCATGTCTAAACTAAGGATGACATCTTTAATGTATATAAGCAATGCAAGGCACCATATGCATGATATTACCAACATCAAGATGCCAAGTTAGAGCAAGACCTCATGGGGTAAATAGAGTGGTCTTCCCTTAATCCCCTAAAGCTTATCTTCCTCTTGATTACATCCAAATGGGTGGAGGGGGGCTGCCTTTTGCCCCACCATGGAACGACGCCTGATGAAATTTTATTGCCAGAAGGCTCGCCTTTTGCTCTACATGATCCCATTGTGTACAATAACCGGCATGCATAGGAATAAAACATAGTGAGATTATGTAAGGAGTGCATGCACAAACCAGAGTGATGGTAGCAAAATATGGATAGACCCAAAACCAATGATAAAGGTGCAGATAATAGCTTTAGTTAAAAATACAGATAATGGCCTTAATATTTGTTTGCACCCAACATGAAACTCATAGTAGACACCGGAGATTAACCAGATAGTAGATGATAGTACTGATTGCTGCCCCAATATGTACCCCACAACCATTTAAAAACTCAAGTTTCAAAGATTAGTTTGGACCTGACTCGGAGTCTAATAGGTGAATACGACGATATATTGTAGCATGTCTTCATATTAAGCTTAACGATAACGAAGGCATTAATTAAGAGGCGACCTCTCTGGCGGACCCGTAGTCCTCAAGGTCATTCGCTGAGCGGATCCCCATGTGGTGAACTCTTCCGGTTAAGAAACTGAAATGGTAACACAGCCAGAGAGTGACAAAACCACACAAGGTTTTTGACACATATCTGTAGAATAAGTATTGAGTAAGGCCTTGTTTGAATTTGAGAATTCTAACAATGCAGGATAGGAAATAGACAGGAATAGGATAGGAATGCACGCAAAATGTAGAATTTAAAACACGGATTTCCGCTAACTGGTGTTTGATTCACAACAATTAGAAGATCATAGGATGCAAAAAGCATGGTGAGATTAAGTCAAACCACAAGAAAATGTAACGTTATAATGCTATTATGCTACTATCTTTAGTATATGAAAAGGAGGAGAAGTGGAAATTAGAATTCTATGGTTTTTTTCAAGGAGACACTAAAGGAACAAATCCTACAGTTTTCCTTTGCTCCATTCCCTTGCACCAAATTCATGAAAAGTAGTACCATAGGAAACTTTCCAATTCCTATGTTTTTCATTCACTTTTCCATTCAAGCATCGGGCATTCTAGTAGGCAGGCTTGACTAAGGAAAATCCTACACTAAAAAAATGTTTTTGTGCTACTATTACTTTGGACCCAAAGCCACGCCATACTAGCTCAACTCCTGTGCCCAATGACAAATGCACACCAAACGCAGAGAGATAAATAATGATGGCGCATCAAGAGAGTCCATCATGGATAGCTGTTGCCTGGTACCTCACCGCTTGTATAGTAGGATAAAATAATCGTGATTTCGTTACTACGAAAGTGCTTAGTGGACAATATATATAACATGTAGAGTAAAAAAGAGATGCAACAAGTGTACAACCTCTTTGGCTAATCCATGTCGATCTCAACGTGATTGGGTTGGCTGAGGATGCTCCGCTGACTTTGCTGTCGGAGGAGGGAAGAAGATTAGGCGCCCGGAGATGGAGCCCGAGGTATCATTCCCGTGATGGAGGGTTTCGTTGGAGCAGCTCCGTGAGTTGTACGACGCCGAGGCTCAAGCAGTGACAAGAGAGACAACGAACAACGTAAACCCGAGGGAATTCTAGTAGCATATCCAATACATGACGAAAATACATAACCACAAAGTGCTAGATGTAAAATACATCAGCCTCTCATCTCGAATCGTCAAACTGAACTTAACTGCTTAAATCGAACCTAATGTCCAAACTGAATTTTGTCTTCGAAACTGAATTTTGCTGTCAAACCGAACGCACTAGCAAGGTGAGGCTACACGCTCGTCGACGACTTTTTCATCTCGTCGTACGATTTTGCAGCCGCTGGATACGAATCAGGGCTCATGTTCATCTTCAACCTCCACCTTCGAGCCGCCACCACCACCGGCCAAACAGCAGCCTCGCCGCCCGTCGGGTAGCGCCTCACCGCCTCAAAACACTCCCCCACCGCCGATCTGGCCGCTTCGCCATCTCTTCAGGCCTGCACTTACCGCCAACGCTTTCGCCACCGCCGCCACCACCGCCCATCCCGAACCCTAAGATAGATAGTGGGGTACCGGCGAGCTCCCTCCCTCATGTGGCTGGTTCTTCCTTCACCGGCGAGCCCACCCTTGAAATCGATCGACCCAAAAGTCGATTCAACGATCAAGTGTAGCCAATCGGAGCAGATCGTAAGCAAGAGCAAGAGCGAGCAGCAGCGAAAGCAAGATCAATAGCAAGAGCGCATCAGCAGGGACCGAGAGCAAGAGCAGAGCAGCGCAAGTGAGAGCTAAAGCAGCAGCATCTCTCCATCGATGAGGGACGCTCCACGAGGGAGCGACGCTGGAGGAAGTACATGGCGCGCCTGGATGGAGCCGCTACCGTCGGTTTCGGACCGAAAAGCCGAGCACCGTGAGATCGAATCAAGAAGAAAATGCGGCGATTAGTGTACAACCTCTTTGGTGGCGCTGATTAGGCCGCAGCTTCATCCGAGGAAACGTGATGATGATGCTCTTCCTGCAGTGTGAAGACAAGTGGGAATGGAGGTGCGCGAAAGACGAGGGGAACATCGGGCAGCTCCTTGGAGGGGAGGACGGGGTTGAACCGCGGACGATGAGATCGACGACGATCCTCATCCGTACGGTGGATAAGGGACGCCGAGGTGTTATGGCGACGCTGTCGGGAAGAAGCTCCTACCGGGTGGCGGACTTGAGCATGGTGTGGGTTTCGCCGCGGGTTTCGCGCCTCGCATGTAATGAATGTGGGCGGATGGGATGGCATTGGGGAACCATGGCTTAGAGACGCTTTGTCCCAAATGTGGGGAAGATAAAGTACCCCCACCGATTTGAGGCGTTCTTTCGTTCAGTGGGTACCACGGCATTTCAAGGTCGGGATTTCACAGAGGTGGGAGCCGCGGTTGTAATTTCGAATAGCAAGCGCTGGTTGAGATGGAGGGAGTTGTTTGAGCACAACTAGACAAAGATATATCTTAAATATTTCGGCTAACAAGGCGCTGGTTGAAGAGGCGGAGTTTCACAAAGACGACAGACAAGAGACGCTTAGCTTCAATTTTCGCATAACAAGGCTGCTTGAAATTTCGTGAAGAATGGGTTTAACGTGGTACCCAAAAGAAAAGACAATTTGCACCTCAACACGCACAACAATAACACACACAAACACCATTTAGACTAGAGTAAGGTACACGCGGCATTGCACGCATGAGATTTGGCAACCAAATTATGAATAAATACCACATTATAGCATGCAAGCTTTGAGTCATATATGCATGATGTAGATGTTCGCTTAATTTTATCATTCATTTCATTCAAAATCATCAAGTTTTTATAAGAAAGCTAATCTATTTTAAGATTCATGGAATTGTGCGTTGTAAGACATAAAGTAAAAAACAAACAATGGCAAATCATGTAGAAAACATTTGGGCAATTATGATACTGGAAGATTCTAGAACAAATAAGAAGTGCTTGTGTTTTGATGTTTGTGCAGCATGCTTAAGTTCAACCATGGAGTCTTCTAGATTATACATGTGGCGTAAATCTGGTAGAATCTAGATGATATCCAACGGCCAATAGTGCTCAAATTTTCCATCTTTGGACCTTCTTGATTCGCCTCATCCAACGCACTCATCTTTCAAAGTTAAAGTTACCCGCCACAATAAAAAAATATATATAATATAATATATATATAGGTATAGATATAGATATGTGATGTAAAGCCGCCCATCATCTCCAATTACATGCACGGATGCGACATGGGCAAATGATGTCCCGCCATCGGTATCTCAAATTCAAATCAGTCTGACCTTGTTCAATGTATACATTACAACATGCTCGCTTCCAAAGCACACTGCGAGATCTCCCGTTATATTCATGCATGCATGGGTTTCAAACATCGTGATCTCTTATTCAAATATTTGAATTCAACTTTACATTGATTATGACCTCACCTATTCTTTTACACCCACACAGTAGTCTTCTTTATAATTGTACCACTAACTTTCTCTCGCATGCATGCACACACACACTACCAAATAGCATTATCTATCGACGATGCAATCTTTTTTCTTCGTGTCGGTCTCCCATGAAGGCACACACCCACACACATCCTCCCTCCCTCATACCGGCATTCTTTATCTCTCACGCTGCATATGCGTAACGATCGATGTTCCTCTATGTATGTGTGTATAGCTAGGTCTTTCATAGTTTTCCACACAAACCGCATCAATCGATATATCCAGTGGAGGTCTCACCCTCTTCCCACGCCCACATCGATCAATCTATACCTCTCACACGCCCGGCATCGATCAATCAGACCTCTCTATATAGGATTAACATAAATAGCTAATACACCCACATTAATTATATATCCAACGCCCCTCTCATCATCATCCATGCCTTCCGCTTCTTCTCTCTCGGGACAATGGTGAAGATAAAGGCGTAAGGGGGTATGCCCTCGCTTCCCAACATCAATACTATATATCGAGGCTAATATGAATGTGATCATTAGACAATTGCTGCTAAAAAGGTTTAATTTCATGAATTGATTCTCCTCATAAAGGATTAGCAATGCTTGGCCCCTAGCTCATTTATTTTCATGGCTCCGCCACCAAGGCAACAAACAACACGCGTTCGGCCCTCTCTAAATATCGATCTCGCACTTGTGCATTCCTTCATAGTCCCCTCCACCGGCCCCTCGCACTATCTTCTAGCCCCCACCGGATTTTGCCACATGTACAATCTAGAAGACTCTATGGTTGAACTTAAGCATAATGCACAAACCTCAAAACAACAAAGGTCTCTTTTCGCTTCTAGAATCTTCCGTGATCATAACTGCCCAAACTTTTTTTCTAGTTGAATTGCCATTATTTGTTTTTACTTTATGCTTTATAATGCACAATTCCATGAATCATAAAATAGATTAAGGGCTTATTTGATTCAAAGGATTCTCAAAGGAATTTTGGAGGATTCTAATCATTAGGAATTTTTCCTATCTTGGTTGTTTGATTCGTAGGATTGTAAAACCATAGGAATTTTTCCATATGATTCATTTGCACTAGATTTCACAGGAAACATCCCATCCACTCAAATCTCCTTTGAAAGAATTATGCATTTTTTTCTATGCACAATCAAACACTCGTAGACAATCTCTGTGAGGATTCAATAACGCATTCCACTATAATCCCATGTTTTTCCTATTCACGCTGCTTCTAGCTTTTTATATAAAAACTAATTTGATTTTGAATCGAGATAAACTATAAGAACTAAACCTATGGGCTACATCACGCATATATGACTAAGAGCTTACATGCTATAGTGTGGTATTTATTCATATTTTGCTGCAAAATCTGATGCGCAATGCACGCGGTAAATTACTAGTACTTCGAGCATTTGCAAAACACGAAATTAGAATACCAATGGCACGCTACACGTTATTCTCTTACAGCTCAAGAAGCCACGCGGCACATGTGGAGGCGCTTGTCGAATTTCCTATGCGTGGATTGATCACAGTGACGCGGTTGCTGGTTCCATAAGAATGTACTCGCCTCCTCGAGCCATACCGGGCGTACATGCACGGGTTAAGATGTGCGCGCACGCCAAGCACGCACTTCATTCCTCGCATTTACATCCGGGTACATGGGCGGACGCAATTTGTACCAAGATCCACCCTATGTGATAATTTGACGCTGTAAATTCTTTTCACTTCATTGATGGTCAATTAATACGTACGCATGCAAATTGAGTGGACGGAGGGCGAAGAAAGACATTATTATCTAATCGCATTTATGCGAGTAGTTAAATCGTGGGTTGCTAGTAGTACTTCCATTGGTCTCTCTTCATATTTTGTGCCAATTTTTGACAAGAATATAATATTTACGATTTGAGCAAGGTAGTTCACTTGAAATTTATGTTCCACTAAACTCATCGGGAGCCGCTTCGCCTCAAACCAAAACCATCAATTAATCTTTACCTTGTTCCCATCACATTCAAAAGCCTGCGCACACTCTACTAGTATTACGACAAACCTGAACGTGTTCCCACTATGCAGGTATAAGTACTAGTGCTAGTACTTAAGTTGTAAAAAGGGGAACTACCTAACCAAAAATTACTCTACCTTTCCTCCTCATAAGTGCTTCTTCTTCGTCCGTCGCTGCTATGGCCGGTGAGCGTAGCTCTAGGTCGAGAACTACTCAGAATAAGGGAGCGGCAACCAAGGCTGCGGAAAAAAGAGAGGGTTTCACGCCATGCAGAGACCTCTAAAGATCTCTCATGGAAAAGGAGCGGCTCCTGTGAGCGCCTAGTCGCATGGAGGCGTAACATGCCGAGCCAGGAGGAGCTAGTCGTTATCCCTTAACAAGATGCCCGGACAACTCAATAAGCACCCTCAATAAGCGTATGAGTTCATCCAAGGCTTGATGGAGTTGCCGAGGGAGAGCCTCGACGACATGCCCGCCGAGCTCAATCAAATAGGGGAGTTGACTCACGGCTTGGTGATGTCAGCCGAAGAAGAGCATTGTTTCTCGAGAAGAAGGCGATCGCTAAATCTCGTGGACTTCAGGTGGAGGACAAGGCGAAGCTCGCCACGAGATCTAATTTATTGAAGGAGAAGAACGCTGGCTGGAAGAAGCCGCATGAGAATAGTAGTTCCTCAATGAAGATGCTGCAGGCCCTCGCCATGGAACAGTAGGAGGAGTTGGCGGTTCGTGATCGAAAGCACCCGGCCGCTGTCAAGGTACGAATGCGCGCCGTGGAATGTATGAGGAAGGCTCTGGCCGAAAAATCCCCGCCATGGACAAAATGAAGAAGATGGCGGAGGAGGCGAAGGAGATGGAGGTCGTGAGGTATGATGAAGAAGCAGTTACGACCGCCGCTAATTAGATCATTTGGGGTGATAATCTTCCTTCTTCTTTTGCTGCTGTGTTTCATCTTTTGCTTTGGTGTTTCGCCAAGACGTGTCAATATTTATCCTCATGGCATGAATAGAACAATGGTTTTTGGTTTTTGAGGGAATGAGAGAACAATGCTAACAATGAGATGACTAGGAAATTAGATCATTTTTATCGCCATATGGCAATCGGGCTGTCGTGAAGCCAGTGTTCCTCCGTCTTCAGCAGATTACTTCAAAGGGAAAACTTGAGTATACCGCGACGGTTTCTTGCTCCTCGATCAGGTCGCCGTCAAGATTATACGAATTTGTGCAGCCAAATCACAAGGCCCCGCCTGTCCGTAATGATCCGTCAAATCACAAAGGCTCGCCTCGTGAAACTGGACTGCTAGACTAGCCCGCCTCTAGCCTTTTAAAAATGTATACTTTTGTACAAAGAGTAGTATCGGGATGGATTGCGCCATGGAGCAAAAACTTGAAATTAAAAAAAGGTGGTACATATAGAGAGCGCTGTCAGCCAAATTATGCATATAGTACTATTAAAAAAGCTAGTCACAATAATGGTGTCCAAGACAACCCACCCCTCAAATAAAACTAAGCACCCTCGAATTTTTTGACAAAACTAAGCACCTTTAAATTCTTCGACAACTAAACTCATGGCTATATGATGTTGGCCATATATATTGTATTGATATAATGTGAATAAACGAGTGGTAGTACTATACCAACTAAAAGATGAAATGTAAGAAATACTAGTATGTACTTACTAAAGCGTTAAAGTAACAAGAAGAAACATAACATAGTTCTGTTGGGGGCTCAGCACAACACACCCCTCAAAAAAAATTAAGCACACCTGAAATTAAACTTTGCAACTATTCCGTAGACAACGATTAGAACCACCATGAGCAACGACATCGCCACCTTACACGAGTCCTCGCTTACGCCCCTCGACTTCGCCCTTGTCCCTCTTCTCTTCGGCCGATACTTCTTTTGCTTGAACCGCCAACTTGGCTGTTGCTCTTCATCCAACCCTTTTAGATATTGAAACAAAGGTAGCCATCCATTGCAGCGCATCGATGTGGTCTATATCTAGTACATTCCACGCCATGCATGACGATGAAACGGTATGGAGGTTTCTCTCTGCCACCATTTAAGGATGAACTATGGCTCTCGCCAGGGTCAAGAGCAGAAGGCCGATGAGAGGACACTACCATTGTTTTGGAGGTCAAGGTGTTGCCTACAACGAGGCCTATCCGATGCAGGACTTTCTTTGTCGCTACCAAAGTCTACAAAGAACGAATTTGACTAGGTTGTTTCGAGGAAGTCCTTAAAAACCTCGCACTCAACGCCGGCATGGCATATGTGGTAGACCCAGCATAAGTCATGCACGCAAACTCGATCATGGCGGCTTCTTCCTCTCTTCGCCCTTAGATCCTTCTCTCGCCCCACGCACCGTGGTGTACTCAACATCTAGCCGGGCGACCCACTCATCATGTGAGTCTTCAACACGCGTCTAAGCGAGAAAGGCATCCTTTCACCGCCAGGAAGAACGGGTGTAGATGACGCCGAACTCATCGCCGCGATGCTTCTAACCTTGTACTCACCAACGATCGGGAGATTTGACGACGCCATGGATTTGGGAGGAGGGTTAGATTAGTGGAACGCCGTAATGTGAATGGACGGAACGACTAGAGCGAACCACAGTAGTATTAAAGGACGCGGAGGACGAGTAGGAGCGACTGCCAGCCGCGCGAACGGCAGGGTAGTGGTTTATTTTCCCATGATACGGGCGCTTCGAGTATTCTTGGATCGAGATCGAACGTTGCATGGCGTGATTCTAGACCAATGGGTGAATATCCTATCCTCGAGGGTTATTCTCGCAATTTTCAAGAACTTAGCATGCTAACGCTTAATTCAGATCTCAGGCTGCCAAAGCGTCTCAGATCATGAAGTCGCTACTTACCACGACCGTACGCATCACCAGCCGTCTGCTCTTTGAGATTTAACACGGTGCGTTAGGCTATCTCGATGTTGGCATGTCATACATAGTCACTACTTAGTCACTCATACTACAACAAGGTTGGCTATAAGGCTGGCTATAAGTGTATTTTTGTACCCTCTCTCTTTTCTCTTTCAGATTCTCCGTCTCATATAATATAAACGCTTGACACTAGTGTAGTGCCAAAACATTCTTATATTATGGGACACGGGAGTACTAGTATTTATTGCATTTGCCAAGGAGTGACCTCTTCCAATGAAATGGTGTTGCTAAGTTTGCTTCATTTAATTAGCAATAGACTCAAAGGTTGTAATGGGAAGTATCATATACTAATATCATATTATGATACTAGTGTATGATACTACCTAGTATCAGTATACTAGTATCATGTAGTACTTTTTATTTATTATGATACAGTAGTAGTAGCATTTATTATGATATAGTATCATGACATGATACTCAACCTCTTTTTCATTTAATTTTATGACACCTCATCAAAATTGCCTAGTTGACATGCATGATACTAGCTATGATACTACCATTACAACTAGCCTGCAAATTGTCTTTTCACCTAGGTACACTGGCATTAGCATCTGCTTTCTTCCTTGGGTCACCAAACTAGTATCTCTCTCTTGATTAACTTGCCACATCGCAATCTTATGCCTATGTGGCAAGCTAAGCACTTGGAAGGGCAAGTAAGTACAATAGTGCGCTTTGTACGCTTAGATGGCATTTTTGCATATGTGGAGGAAAGAGAGGCAAGGAAAAAGTGGAGAAGTGGGCTCTCACAAGAGCCAAATTTCTACTACTACATGGTGGAGCATTGGGAGAGGCACTGTATGGAGGTGGTCAGAATCGGAGACTTCACGCCGTCGAAAATCACCGCAGTTAAAAATGATAATGGCAAGTCAAATCATGGGGCCCCACCTGTCCAGCAAAGAATCAACACAATCACACAGCCCCACGCTTGCAGCAGCCTACTCCCCTTGTCTTCTCGCTCTCGCCGAACCGACTAGGCGGAACTGTCCCGGCCACCGGGCAGGAAAAGCCCCGCCGACTTTTTAAATAGTATACTATACTAATTTTGTATCCATGGATTGCGCCCTGCCATGGAGCAAAGCGCCTAGAAAACGGGCGGTACACATGTACGGAGTATACAAAGACGCGATGTCGCGCTTCGCTGGCTGCACCCGTGACGGTCGGTCGGTCCGCACGCTGTTCTCCAATGGAACACACGCCATATTGCGTCAGACACACATGGGACGGCAATTGAGAACCCACCATAGGCACACTCCTCGCCCCGCAAGTCGGGTGACTTAATAGAAGAGGGAGACAGCGATAGTACTAGAGAAGTGTTGTACCACGTTGGTGCTCGGACGATCCCTCGCAAGACACGGATCAGTTCGTCCATGCATGTGACCAGACTCCACAGACACGCTCGATTGGCTATCGCTCATATCGTGCAGGCTGTGTTGTACATGGCTGTAGTTGTGGTGAGAAATCAAAAAGGTTTCTTTGTCATCTCAAAAATTATGTGTCATGTGCTTCGGATCACGCGAGGGTTAAACAATGCATAACCGAGTTGGCTAGTCATTGGGGCACATGCACCTAATAGTGACTACTGCTGCCATCTAGGTCAAGCTGGCTATGTTAATTAGGACATCTATCGACACCCCTTTTTCACGTAGTTTATCTTTAATTTGAGCTTTGTTCCTCGCCTAGTTTGTCCGTCGGATTCATGTTGTCTCCTGGGCAGTGGGCTTTCTTTGTCATGTGGCATTTTTCATGTTATATGTTATAATCCGCCTATATCAAAATGATTTACAACCGCGCCCGGCCACGGCATGAAGACTTCTCGACAATCATTGGACGGGTTAATTCGTAGACAAAAGAAACTAAGTACTACTCCACTATATAGGCAGGAGCCCGCTTGTTTGTAGTGTTGCTCTCTTCACACCGCCTCCTCTCCAGATCTAAACACAATGTGGCCACTCTCTCTCTCTCTCTCCTTCACCGCTGGTCATAGATCCAGCCGGATCCTCTCCGCCGGGAAGGTGAGAAGGTGCAACGTTCACGCTGGCGCCCTCGGCGACGGTTTTACCACTGGCTGGCCCCGATCAGCCTGCTTGCCGTTTTCTCCCAAGCACGCCGGCGAGGAGGGCTTCCGACCTCTTCCTCGCTGTGTGTGGGCAGATCCGCCTCCCGCCGCCACCTAGCGACATCCCGCCACCACGTGTATAACTTCCTTCAAACCGCCTTGTTTCATTTCCCGAGCTCCTCGACGCCATTTGTAACTTTTATTATTTCTCGTCCTCGAGATAGGATCGACGGCTGTTAAAACCACCTAATTTTTTTACGCTTAAGAGGTAAAACTAGTTCATGCACTCAATCTAGTACTACTTGGTTCAAAAAGGAAGAAAGGGGTTAAGGGGGTGGGGGGAGGATTTGTTACCCAATCTAGGACTTGGTGAAAGAGGAAATAATGGGGAAAAGTAGAGACCTGCTATCCAACCGGTCTCTAGGTCTAATAGGGAAATAAAGGGAAACGAAACAAACTCAATATAAACCCGATCTATTGGTGAAAAAGGAAAGGAAGTGGGGATGGGGAAAGTCAAAGAAGTCCAAGACTAGATTTGCTAGTCACAAAAGATAAGGTGGCTATACCAACAAAATGGGACCAACCCGATATCCGTTCATGTTTGTTGCCCCGACCACTTTATGTAATGCCACCGTAAAATGTAGCGATTGTTAAAAGTAAGGACACGTTAAACCAATGTTGTTTTCAATGTAATGCCTCCAAAGAATATGAATCAATGGCATTCTTTACATGTCCCGCTAAAATTTCCCATTAAGATAAGTTGGTTCTTTCTAGAAATGCAACGTCCCGTCCGCCTACCTCCCGCGCCAAAGTAATGTCATTTAACGGTTGTCATAGTTAATCCTGATGCCCACACTAATATCTAGCAATGCCACCGCTTAGAAATTGCTATCCCCTTGTAGGATTGCATTCGATAAGGAACATGCTTTTTCATTTGATGCATGTTTCATCACTTTTACTTGTTAGTCACCCTCCTTTCCACCTTTTTGTGCAAACAGAGAATACATTTCACCCGATCTTAGTTGAACTGCACAAATGATATCCAAATTATAGTTGAGCATTCCAGAGCTTCACAACCAACCTTGATGTTGCTCAATTTTATTGCAACTAATGAAGAAGAAGCTCGGGGTTTCTTTCGATGAAATGGAACCGGGCGAGCCCTTTTTAAAAAAAATTGAAGAAGAAGGCTAGCTCACGGACATTGCTTCATTTTAGGTGAACTGCACCAAAAGGTCCCATGAATTGAATCATCCATGTTGGTGATCGAAGAGCACCAAAGATCCCCCAAGCACCCCGCCTCCATCCTAGCAGGTAACCTCGCTTCCACCGCTCAACCTAGTGTCACCGATAAAATGAAGTAATAATACGCTTAAAATAGAGCAGGTCATCTCTATCATTTCATTTCCAATGTAGATAAAGAAAGTGCTTCTTTGTTAAAGTATGTTTCATCAACTAGTCCCATTGTTAATGTTGCGCTTCGCAAACCGGGTGCTTAATTTTATTGATATGTACAAAATAGAGATTTGAATGTCTCGGGCCTCCTTGTAACTCAACACGATGTTCATCACCCGAAGGTGTATCTGGGAGACTTGGGACGATGTCCAAGATGAGGCGCAGATGAGGCGCCGAGGCCCATCTCCCTCGCAGCATGGCATACTATGATACTATCGCAATATTTTCTTCTATTTATTTTTGTGTTTCATCAACTAGTGCCACTATAATGTAATCACGCTTTTTCATTATCCCAAACAGGGTTATTCAGCTGCATTTTGGTGGAACCACAAATGTAAGAACCGCATATATGCAGAAAAGTAGGGTGCCAAGTAAAATTACCGACACCAACCATGTGCATGCACGATTGGCATCCACCACAACCGGGGATGTGGCCTCTGGACGGATCTTTCTCAGAAAGAAACCTCTAACCAAATACTAGTAGCTTATATTGGCAGTTTTCTAGGAGTATTTTTCCAAAGAAGCACCAATCTATTTTTCTTTATTTTACATGGTCACAACTTTGACCCAAAGGTCCAGAGCTATTTTAGGGTGATTGGGAGTACGAGACCCATTGTAAGCATGATTTTCATTACTGTCACACGATTGAAGCATGAGAGGTGGAAGATTAGGTTAGTGCGGTTACCTTAAACCCTACCCTGCCATTGAAACGAGGCGAAGGCCGAGGGAACCTGGAGAACGCCGGGAAGCACGCCGCCCATCCGCCTTCTTCGGTGGAGAAGAATACCTCGGGTTCCCCTTTCACCTCACAACCAACCAACCGACGAGTTATCCTCCGGTGCTCGACCTTCAACGCCCACCACCTTCGATTGACGTCCCGGCGAACGTCGCCCATCCCATAGGAGATACTGATGAACTCGGAGGATCGGCGTGACCCGCCGAGGAGTACATGTACATCGCCGCCTCATCGCCCGGCCTCGCTTTTTCGAACATTGCCAATGGCCCGCACTGCCCTCAATCTCCCATCATTGTCAAACCAACTAAGGATCTCCTTCAACCTGGCTAACTTTGCCTGGTCGCCCCGGTGATCCGCCTGATTCGGTATCCTCCCATAGATGTCGCCGAGGGTCCGGCTAGCTTTGGAAGATGGGAGGAGAAATTGGTCTTGCAATAGAGAAGAGGGAGGAGGGAGGTGGTTTTAATGGAGATGATGGAGAGGAGAGGAGGTGGTTTGCAATGGAGAGAAGATAAGAGGGAGAGGGAGAGTGGTTTTGGAATGGATGATGGAGAGGAGAGGAGGTGGTTTTGGAATGGAGATGATGGAGAGGAGAGGAGGTGGTTTTGGAATGGAGAAGATCAAGAGGAGAGGGAGACGGTGGTTTTGGAATGAGATGATGGAGAGGAGAGGAGGTGGTTTTGCAATGGAGAAGATCAAGAGGGAGAGGCAAACGGGGTTTTGGAATGGAGATGATGGAGAGGAGAGGAGGTGGTTTTGCAATGGAGAAGAGGGAGAGGGCGCAGGCGCATTTAGGATTGGGCGAGAGGCCAACAGGAATGGATCAAAATCAAAATCAATTTACCTTCAATTAAGAAAGCACCCCACATTAACTAGTCTCCCTTATTCGGGTCATAATTGACCATGATTTTCAATAAAATATATGTTATAGTGCAAAAATAATATAATTTGAAAGTACATTCAGATATGAACCAAACGAACAATTTTGGTGACATGATTCACATTTTGCTTGTCACATAAAGACGTGGTCAAACTTTGACCCAAAATACGCAAAACAACAAAAAATACTTCCAAGAACCCCCTTTTCCGCTTCTTTCCTGCTCCAATCTAAACCACCCCCCCTCCTGTTCCAATCAAACCACCGCCTCTCCTCTTCCATTTCAAACCACCGCCCTCCTCTCGTCCAGCCAAAACCAGCGCCGCCCTCTCCCGCTTCTAATCCAAAACCAGCCCCCCTCCCTCTTCCATTCAAAAACCACCGCCCATAAGGTGCTGTGGAGAAGTAGATCGATGGAGGAGTAAACCGACACGTGAGGATCGCAGACGGCATTTTGAAGTAGCTAGGATGTTGGAGATACCCTTGGTTTGACAACAAGGACCAACTAGCGGGACGGGACATCCATGGCCAAAATCCCAGAGTAAAAGGCGGCGATACCCCGAGGGAGTCCGGAGTACATAGAGCTGCCCCGGGCCATGGAGAAACAGATTCACCAATCCGCCGTGAGGGAGCGGTGGGGGAGTATCGATCCCGATGGAGCATCCACCGAGATTGAAGGATCGAGCATCTTGGTGCCGCGGGGGTCCGCCAGAGCAAAGGGGGAGTTTCGCGATCAACCCAACTGCAAGAGGAGAAAAGGCTTTCCCACGACGCTTCCCGCCATCGCCTCCCCGCTCACATCGTTTCACGGGCGGCCGCCGAGGAATAGGAGGGGATGCCCCCCAAAGTCGGGCAGGTTGTGAATTGTCGAGGAGCTTGGGTTGTCGATTTGCTTGTGAATTGTGTTTTGTGTTGTGTATTTTGAGAGTACTTTAATATGAATGTCTTTTGAATTTCAGATTTGCAAGATAATATAAGAATTTTATGAATTCTAGAGATCTATTTTAGCACTTAAAAATGTAGTTTCATAGGAGTATAAAAGTGCGAAAGAAGAAACCAAGTTTCAGCGATAAGAAACCCAATTTCGAGGCGACATTTATATTAACACGGCTTTTCAAACAGGGTTAACATCATGTTGGAAGTTTTATTCTGGTCAAAATGGAACTACCAGCCGTTAACATCATGTTGATCAACATTCATGCATAGCACATCTTCATATGATGCACAAAAATGCCCACACAATGTTGAGTGTGCAAACACGAGAAAACAGGGACGAGTTTTGGCAAGTGTTGGACGGGTTTTGGGCTGCCCTGTGGCTTTTTTTTAACATGCAGCCCCCACCCGGATGGGAGGGCCTGTTTGATTTTTTAGGGGCCATGTATCGACCGCCTATGGACCTCCCATCCAGGTTTTATTTTTGGCAGCCCAATTTATGTATTTTTTGAAGAAAACGAGGTCTGTTTCTATTTTTCTATATAAGAATAGGAACGCCGTACAACTTATGTTTCCTTTAACTTATTATATATATTTAAATTATTTTATATGTTATTATATATTATTTTATTGTCATCATATATTTAATGAATTACATATGTAAGAAAACAATATCCACATCTTATTAACTTATAAAAATAATTTCTTAACAAATAAAATCCTGGATTGTTTTGGCAAAAAAATCCTAGTGATTTGGTACAAAAGCTTGGTAAGATTTAAGGATAATGTAATAATATCACTTATTATTTAAATATATTTATAACAAAATGCTCAGCCCTTTTTTATTTTTTTGATAACCTTTGGCCCAACCCAACATTATAATTAGAATCAGCCCAAAAAAATCGTATCTAGATAAAGTGCAAATGGCCTGATTTTTAGGAAATAAAATAAATGGGCCATGAAAGCTACATTAATTGTTCACCCAGCCCAGCTAATGGTGTAATTCAAAAAGATCAAATTGATCAAATTCACCGCAAAAAAAGATCAGAATTCTAAAAATGGGTTGAATACTGCCACATTTTTGGAGGTGAAATGGGCCAATAGGTCGGCCAACGCAAGTCGTTTAAATTTAGTCAACAAATGATTCTCGAATGTTAGCCGTTGATTTACATCCAACGCCGCATCCATCTTCAATCTCCCTTCTTCCCCGGGACCACCTCCCGCCCCCGCGCTAGCACTTAGACGCCGCTATGAAGCGCACTCCACCCGGGGCCATCCCTCCAACCTCCACACCTCCGTTTTTCCACGACCGAACCACACCGCACTAGAACCAGCAACTCAGACACCTCTCCGTCTGATTTCCCGCCCTTTCCCATCTCCGCCTTGTGTCCGGCCTCGCCATCGCCCACCACCTTGATGGGCCCGGGCGTGGTCAACGGGTCAACGAACACACCATCGGAAGAGGCGTGCGGAGAGGCGATGGGTCCACGGCCGCCACAAGGAAATGCCCCTTATTAGCCAAAATAATGATTCTCCACCGACATCGGGACCCACCGAAGGGCCTCCGATTTCGCAAAAATCGGCCCCCGACTTGTCGGACCCACCAGCACTTCGCACGCAAGGAAGTGCCTCCTTTTACGACAAAAATGAATACCCTCGCCAGAACCCAAAGATACCGAGGCTGACGGGCCTACCAAGTTGACGGGACGGAGGGCTTTGTCAACTTAGTCAATATGAACGATTCTAGCTCCTATCGCACGATGTTCATCCAACGTTGAGTGCTTCTTCAACCGGTCTTCTTGCTCCACTACCAAACCAGCCGGTCGTGCCGTGCTCCCGTCCCGTCGGCAGGATGCCGGAGGCCTCACCGCCCCTACTACTCCCACCGGCCAGCCATCCTCTACTCACCCACACCCCTCAGATCACGGCCAAGAGCCTCACACCGCAGCCAACTAGTGAACCTCGACTCTTCGCGGGCATCCATCCGCTGTTCCCGCCCGAAGTCGCCCCTTCCTAGGCTCGCCGCCCACCGCGGGTGCTCTCGCGGGCGTGGTCAACATGGTCAAGGAACGATTCCATCGGACGTGGATCAGACGGGAGAGGCCGATACCGGGTCCACGGCCGAAGGAAGTGCCTCCTTATTACGCCGGAAAATAATGATTCCTCCACCGACAGGACCCACCGGACGGGCCACCGATTTCAAAAAAAGTTTCATTGTTGGGACCCACCAGCTACATCTTCGCACGCAAGGAAGTGCCGCCGCAAAAACGATTGTTCGCCGCCGGGACCCACCAGCTACATCTTCGCACGCAGGAAGTGCGCCCGCAAAAACGATTCGCTCTCGATTGCCGGACCCACCAGCTACATCTTCGCACGCAGGAAGTGCATCCAAAAAATGATTCGCTTCTCCGATCGCGGACCCACCAGCCACATTTTCGCAGCAAGGAACTGCCGATAGTCGGGACCCACTCGGTCAAGCGATGTAGCATTGTCATTCGGTCGCAAGTGTACGCATATACCGGTCGGCGTAGAGGCGCCGACGGTCGTAGATGTAGAGGCACGACGTAGCATGTACACGCACGCATACCGCGAGGGTGCAAGAAAGAAAATACGGCCAAGACGACATACGCAGGGTCTCTAACGCCTATCACGATACGCATATGGCTGGGTCGGAACGGAGAAACAGCGCCGCCGTCAGGTTCATGGGGAGCCAACCGCTGGGTCGGAATGGAATGCGGATCGTGTTCATCGGGAGGGCTTGGACGGAACAAAGCGATGGAAACAAGGCCGCGAACAACGGAGGAAACGGCCTTGTGTTCGACCGCCACGCTCAAAACGGGTCCCCTTGATCGAGGGGCCCCGCGACCAAAACGGAGGAAACGGACCTCCCACGGTCAAACGGGGTCCCTGATCGGGAGGGTGGGCGATCAAAACGGAAAACGGACTTGTGTTGGAGCGCCACTCGAAACGGGGGGAGGTGGCGCATCGCAAAACGGACTCCACGGGATACCGTTCATCTCCACCGCCTCCTCCACCTCCACGGGCCC
>JAHIAM010002454.1:0-39101 GCA_021605205.1 Aegilops longissima | reverse complement strand
CCTCTAGCACCGCATTTGTCATGTTATGCTTTGATTGCTCTGTTATTTATTATGTTCCCCCTCCGTTACTTTTTAGGTGAACCCAGAGGTCGCTGCGTACCCCCCACGTGATCGACTACGGTGTCGGCGACCCCTCTCTCTTGCCCGAGCAACCAGGCAATCCCCCCCTTGATCACGGATATAGCCTACTCTTCTCTATCTGCTTGCATTAGAGTAGTGTAGCATATTCTTGCTTTTGAGATACTCCTATCTTCTGCATAGCTGTCCTTGTTATACATTGTTACCTTACGCAATCCTATATGCTTAGTATAGGATGCTAGTATTTTCATCTGTGGCCTTACATCCTTGTCCGTCTGCCGTGCTATACTATCGGGCCGTGATCACTCGGGAGGTGATCACGGGTATATCTATATACTTTACACTATTACATTACAGTAGTGCTTTGTTGGGAGATGGGGGCTGAAAGGACGGGTGGCTCCATCCGGTAGAGGTGGGCTGGGTTCCAGCGGCCCCGACTGTTACTTTGTGGCGGGCGGCAGGGCAGGTTGAGACCGCCTAGGAGAGAGGTGGGCCTGGCCTGTTCGGCGTTCATGGATACTTAACACGCTTAACGAGGTCTTGGTATTTGATCTGAGTTGGCTCTGAGCTTATCGCACTAACCATCTCTGGGAGTAGTTATGGGTATCCGGCGTCGTGGTATCAGCGAAGCACTTGAGACGTCGGACGGGCGACGCAGCCGGATTGGTGGAGCGCTGCTGGGCTAGATGCCTTCGGCAGCGTCACAGCGTCGCGCAGTGTGCTTTCGAGGCGATGGGCCCGGACCCTGCTGCGCTTAGGTTTAGACCAGCGTGTTGGCCTCTCTGTTGTGCCTAGGCGGGGCTGCGGCGTGTTGATCTTCAGCGGCGGGCATGACCCAGAAAGTGTGTCGGCCAAATGGGATCAAGCGTCTTTGGGTAAGATGGTGCACCCTGCAGTGATTAATCTATTCGGATAGCCGTGATCTTGATAATGGGCGACTTGGAGTTGTACCTTGAGCTTATGACAACTAGAACCGGATCTTGATAAAACACACCCTTCCAAGTGCGGATACAACGGTGGTCGCTCTCTCTCGGGGATATGAGGAGGGATTGCGGGTAGGATTATTGCTATGTGATGTTACTTGGAGGACCTCAGTTGTCCCCTCCTACTGTTGCAAGACGGTGTCGAGCGTAGTCTTCGTTAAAACTAACTATCCCCTCTTATTACGGCATTCTGCGATCAGTCCTTGATATGGCCCTTTACACATATATCCATGCATATGTAGTGTAGCTCCTTGCTTGCGAGTACTTTGGATGAGTACTCACGGTTGCATTGTTTCCCCTTTCCCCCTATCTATACTCGATTCTGCAACAGACGATGGAGCCAGGGGCGAGCGCCACCGTCGATGGCGACTACTACTCGGAGGTGCCTACTACTACGTGCAGCCCGTTGGCGGCGACCGAGGAGTAGCTTAGGAGGATCGAGCGGGAGGCCTGCTCCTCTTCGTCTGTATCCTGTTTGTGCTAGCCATCTTATGGCAACTTGTTTAACTTATGTACGTACTCGAGATATTGTTGCTTCCGCCGACTTCGTCTATGATCGAGCACTTGTATTCGAGCCCTCGAGGCCCTGGCTTGTATTATGATGCTTGTATGACTTATTTTATTTGTAGAGTTGTGTTGTGATATCTTCCGTGAGTCCACGATCTTAATCGTACACATTTGCGTGCATGATTAGTGTCACGATTAAATCGAAGGCGTCTAATTTGGTATCGAGCCGATTGCTGTAGGAATCCCCTTCCAACTCCTTGGCCGAAGTCGAGTCTAGACATTGCAAAAACTTTTACTAACTTGGCTGTGTGCCTTACGGGCCCACGTCGCCATCGGGTGGTACTAGGATCTTTTACTCCTCGATCTTTACTCTGGGATTCTGAACTCTCTTCTATTCGGGATAAATGGTTTTGCTAACTCTAACTCTAGGTTCTCGTAAATACTTTCTCCCGGAGAGCCCCTTCAGTCCAGATGATCACCGACTGCACCAGAAGATTTCAGAGATACTCTTTGATATTCTCTCGAGACTTTGTGCCCATCATTTTTTGCTATTCCCGACCACCGACAAATCCGTATGGATAACTACTTACACTTGCCATTCATCGATCATCCCCATTGATCTTGTTATTACAAGATACCCGAAGTTTTCTTTATTGTTCCGAGAATACCTTGTGCCTCTTGCCTAGCAGTTCTTTGCCACATGAATACCCCTTCAAATAAATCCTCGCACTTGTCGAGTATCCGCTCATCCCGATTGTTCATGAGTTTCACAAAAGTCTTCAAAATACTATTCGATCTTCGAAAATCCTCTGGAGCCTTTGGCTCTTGAAATTCTTAACTGCTTGCATTATGGTTAATCCCATAAGTCTCGTAGTCTTATTGACATTCCTTGTCATTATCATTTTGGGTCTATTGACTCAATATGTTTGCGAATACCATAATCATCATTGACCCTTATAAATTACCTTTACGGCTGAGTTGCCATTCTTTTAAGCTGGAATTGGTTCTCGACCAATCCAGCTTGTAGATTGATTGTACCCTAAGGCTATTCAACTTATCCATCCCTAATCAGAGCATTGCTTCTGATCCCTTGATTTGAAAATCATAATTACTTACTAATTAAGCGTTGAACTATGCGGCTGTTCTATAAACCGATGCATTTGCAATCTTTCTTCCTCTGATTGGGTATCGATACTCATATCAGCCCCATCGTGGATCGCCATATCCACTGTTGGGTTATTATCCGACAGTGTCCTTCATAATTAATCACTTTGTGAGTTCCTTCTCCGATACATAATGCCTTTGGTAAATTGTATCCTTTCCTTTTGTCAACCATGCTCTGCTTTCGAGCTGGTGGCATTTACTACTGAAGCTTGTGGTATATGTTTCCATGATACCCTGACGGGTTGAACCTATGCCTTCCTTTATATGTGTGAACTCGGGAGTTTTCACGAATCATACTCTTCTGGTGCTTCGCCAGATAAAATTTTCAACACTGCAACTTCATCGAACGTGAGAAGTGAATGAAAGGTTATGCATTGGAGAAGTGGGAGTCGACCTTGAACTTTGTGTTCATGCCCATGGACACGATGTAGATCTTGTCATTAAAGCTTCTCTTAAATTAATTATTCCTTTGGTATAAGTTCATCTTATATCAGGGATCTGGCCTTTTGCAATCGTGGTTCCGACCATGTTCTCTTTTAAATACCATTTCTCGTGCAAATTTTAGCACTTGTCTACTGTAGAGCAATACCCCCCGTCCTACCTCTACTTTGATATGTCATCGAGTATTACCCCCTGGTATCTCGAGATTATCTTGGAACTGCATAACTTCTTATGAGTTCTTAATCAAGTGCTACATTCTCACCGATTCCAATTTTTCACGGGCTCTGAGTTATTATACACTCAAGGGCACCGATAAGCGAACCGAGTCCGCTTTACGGTTCAACAACTCTTCGATAGCTTCTATAAGTGCAGTTTGTACCCGACCACGCCATTCCTAGCCTGTTTGGCTATATCATTGTCATGATGATTTTAAGCTGTGCTACCGGTCCTTCTTACGGAGCACAATTTTCGACGATGAACTAACCTTCGTCGATCCTCATCGTCATATCATTTCGCCTTGAACAACAAACTTGGTTTCGAGTTTGTGTCGTACCCTTGGTTCCAATAACCTTTCACTTCATCATTACTTTGACTTGATGTAAATGTCGATCGATTACATCTTCATGAAATCTCTCGACAAATGTTTCGTGATCATCATCGGCATTACGAGCACTTCCGGGATATCGGTTGAATTCATGTTGAGTAATACCATCCTTGCCTTCGATGATTTGTATAACAGATGACCACTTTATTGTCTTCCGTTCAACACAAAACTTGTTCGTGTTTTGTGTTATACCTTGAGTTCCTTGCTATCCAGCAATTGTTCTTCTTTACCTTGGAGTATTACCATCCTTTAAGTCAAGAATGTTACGAGATTGTTCCACCTCTTGAGAATTCTTGACATAGAAATACTTCTCACCATCACCATTCTTTCTTGGTCCCGTGTTAATTCCAACAAGTGAGCGGTGTTGTTTGACTTCGTACTTCTAGCAACCTGTTGCTTTGAAGTTAACGATCGAAGTTCGTTCTTAGACTGTTGGTTATTGAATCGTCACTCTAACATTGAGCTTGTTGCCTAAGGTCATACTTCGGGCACACCTTTCAACTAATGATTGATGGTGTATGTTTTCCTCGAGCATACTTCCTTATATCATTTGATCTGACAAATGTTATCTCCTTGTTCACTTAATTGTGGAAGACCATCTTTTGGGGATCTCGGTGAATTACCGTTGAGTTCACCAGACACCTCCTTGTCCTCTCCTTGGGATAATGATGGACTCTTGTTAACGGAAATCACTTCAAGGTTCATTTCCCCGGGGATCTTACAATGTCATCTCGTCAATTTGCGTTGCACCTTTTCTTCTCAGGTATCCTAAGTCTGAGGTATCCTGACACCAATCGGATCTGAATCTCGGTCAGATATGATGGTTGGGACAGCTTTCCAAGAGTTATGATGTTGATCCTTGATGACCCGGTAGCATGATGTCATGCCTAGCACCCCCCCCCCCGGCTGGAGGACCTATCATTATAGATTCCTTTTCAGCAGGGTTATCCATTCATCCATGAGGAATTGTATCTGATTCTACAAGTTATTCGGATGGATCCTTCGTGATTCAAAGTCTGATCTTCACCTGAAGGCCATGTCAATGCTATCTCGAAGCATGTCTGTGATACTCTGATTTTCAACAAGGACATTCGAAGCCCAATGCTAAATGTTTCTTGCTCAATTATCCGAACACCGTTGTATGGGTAATGTCATGAAATTTCTCTCCCCTTACCTAAAGGGTTTTCTACATTATATCCTGTCATGGATATCATGCTCTGCTTATCCTTGGGAAGGATATACCCTGAAATATGTGTTTAAACACATTTTCCTTTCCATTATTCTCGCTTAACCTAATGATCACATTTTCCTTTCCATGGGTCTGTTTGACCCTTCTTGGGATATATATAATCTAGCGGTGATAATCCCACCTTGGTAAGCACCTCGTTGTACCACTCTGTAAGTAAGACCCTATTACTATTGTTGATGACATTCCGGTAACCACCGATGGGCGAGAACCTTGCCTATTGGTCCGCCTCGTTCAGCGAGCGGGAAAATGGTTCTCTTAGTCCCTCGCCCTTGGTACCTATGTTGTTGCCGACATGACCTCGGACTCTCCTGACATGCCTTGCTTACATGATCGTGCAAGATGTCACCAACCTTCTACTTTTAACCACATGGTGGGCCCATAACCCACAGTTTCACGGGATCAAAACCTGACTCTCTGTACACCCCATTGCGAAGTTATTCCTCACGCTTGACTTTGTATGTAATTCACGAGCCACTTGCATGTTGATCTATTCTGGTATCGGACGCATTACTTATTCCCGTTGCTCTGAACCCTTTCGCACCCTGCTTCACGCAATGAACGATTGCCTATCCGCTTGAAACTCCTTATCGCACTGTCTTACTTTGCTCTCGATGTGTGTCATTTGTTCAACTCGAGAGATACTCATAAGTTCATTCTTGGGATACCCCGAGATGATTTTCCCTTATAACACCCTTTCATTGTAGAGCTACCCTTACCTATTAAATGAAATGCGATGGAGTTCAGGAAGAAATGGTGACAAGTTTATCATGATGCATCGGAATAAAGGATTGAAGACATCAACGAAAGGAACTAACTTCTTCGAGAAGATCCGTTAGAATATCGTAACCAGAACTTTCCCCTTACTCCCCTCTTAAATCTCGGGGCGAGATTTCTTGTAGTGGAGGAGAATTGTGGCACCCGGGTAATTAAGCTACAGTAATCCCCACTATTGTTGCCACGTCACCTCGGTTACTGTGGATAAACTCGCGTTAGTTCGGAACCTAGTTTGAATTTCAAATTCAAAATCGAGCAAACAATAAAAGTTTTCAAATATTAAAATTTAAATGTTCGGAGTGAACCAAATAATACATAGGTAATTATGGTGGAGGAACCACACTTTTATAAAAGGCAAAAATACTCTATAATGTTTTGAATAGTAGCAAAACAATTAGTTGAATTCCTTTTTACAATAAATAAAATATTAAACTATTTTATTTAGTTACCCAAATTAATGTGGCGATAGTATGTGTAAGCAATACCAATTTAGGAACCATTGGTGTATTTTGTAAAACTAAAATAAAAGAAAGCTAGACATAAAACAGAAAAGAAAAGTAAAAGGAAAAAGGCAAAAAAAAAAAAAAAAGCCCCCCACAGGCCCGGCCAGAAAGCCATCGAACGCCCGAGCCACCAGCCGCACCCCCCCCCTCCTCCTTATCCCACCAGGGAAAACCCTAATCCCCACACCCCTCGTTCCCTCGCCCCTCCCACCCGATTCGGATCGGGCGCTTACCCGACGACAGCGTCATTGTCGCCCGCGTGGACCCGCCGCCCGGCAATGCGCCCGCGCATCCACCCGAGCGCGCTGCCGTCGCCACCACGCCGTCTCCATCGCCTCGGGCGGCAGCCTCCCTCTCGTCACCTCCCGACCCGGACCACCGCGTCACCGCCTTCCCGACCTCCTCCCGCCCGGCGCCATCGCGCCTCCCATGAACTCCCACCGCGGAGTTGAGGACCCCATCCCCTGCTACCCTCTCCCCCGTTCGCTATGACCCCACAGCGCCTCCGGCTCGGCCGCGCCCGCTGGCCGCCCGTGGCCTCGCCGCCGCCGGGCACACCTGGCCGGCCTCGCCTTCCCTCGCCCAGGGGCGCCTAGACACGCCCGCACCATCTGCGCGAACCCCGCGGTTCCCCTGTTCTTTGCCCGTGAGCCAGCGCCATGGCCGGAACCTCGCCCGCCCCTCGCCGGTCCGTTCACGCGCGCCACCCTCACACCACAACCCGCCTCTGCGTCCGCGGCGTCGCGCCCATGCCGCCGCCCCATCATCGGTCACGCCATAGCGCCGCTCGGGTGCCCATCAGACTCCCAGTTAACTGTTAGCCCACACACGCTATGGCCCCCTGTGCCACTGACCAGAGGGGCCCGCCCCCAGAACGATTTAAAAAAATATATATAATAAAAATAAATAAAAGTATTAAATACATAAATAATAATTAAAATATTTAAATATTAATTAATTAATTAAGTAATTAATTAATGTTAATTAATCCTGATTAGATTAACCTAATCACTAATTAAACTAATTAATCATTTTAGTTAAACTTAGTCGATAGCAGTGGGACCCACATGTCAGTTGACCAGTCAACACCTCTGTTGATCTGCTGATGTCATCTTGGCGTCATGATGATGTCGACAAACACTGTTTTGGATAATGTTGAATTAAATTAATTAATTAAATTCTAAAATGATTTAAAACTTTAGAAAATCATATAAAATAAACCGTAACTTCGGATGAAAATACTTTCTACATGAAAGTTGCTCGAGCAGACGAGGCGAACCGGTTGCGCAGCCAGCTCGTCCACCACACACTCTAACATATCAAACCGCAACTTTCCCCTTGGTTCATCCGTCTGAAAACAGAAGCAGGGGATACTTTCGGATGTTTTCCCCTTCACCGTATCACCTATCCCTTGCGTTAGATCACCTCTAGCACCGCATTTGTCATGTTATGCTTTGATTGCTCTGTTATTTATTATGTTCCCCCTCGTTACTTTTCGGTAGACCCAGAGGCTGCGGTACCCCCTGTGATCGACTACGGTGTCGACGACCCTCTCTCTTGCCAGAGCAACCAGGCAAGCCCCCCCCTTGATCACGGATATAGCCTACTCTTCTCTATCTTGCTTGCATTAGAGTAGTGTAGCATATTCTTTTCTGAGATACTCCTATCTTGCTGCATAGCTTTGTCCTTGTTACTACATTGTTACCTTACGCAATCCTATATGCTTAGTATAGGATGCTAGTATTTTCATCTGTGGCCTTACATCCTTGTCCGTCTGCCGTGCTATACTATCGGGCCGTGATCACTCGGGAGGTGATCACGGGTATACTATATACTTTACACTATTACATTACATAGCCTTTGTTAGGAGATGGGGCTGAAAGGACGGGTGGCTCCATCCAGTAGAGGTGGGCACGGGTTCCCGACGGCCCCGATTGTTACTTTGTGGCGGAGGCGGCAGGCAGGTTGAGACCGCCTAGGAGAGAGTGGGCCTGCCCTGTTCGGCGTTCGCGGATACTTAACACGCTTAACGAGGTCTTGGTATTTGATCTGGGTTGGCTCTGAGCTTATCGCACTAACCATCTACGCAGGGAGTAGTTATGGGTATCCGGCGTCGTGGTATCGGCCGAAGCACTTGACGTCGGCGACGGAGCGGCGCTAGCCGATTGGACTGAGCGCTGTTGGGCTAGATGCGCTTCGGCAGCGTCACATAGCGTGCAGGTGTGCTTTCGAGGCGATGGGCCCGGACCCTGCGGCGCTTAGGTTTAGACGGCGTGTTGGCCTCTCTGTTGTGCCTAGGTGGGGCTGCGGCGTGTTGATCTTCAGCGGCGGGCATGACCGAGAAAGTGTGTCGGCCAAATGGGATCAAGCGTCTTTGGGTAAGATGGTGCACCCTGCGGTGAGTTAATCTATTCGATAGCCGTGATCTTGATAACACGGCGACTTGGAGTTGTACCTTGAGCTTATGACAACTAGAACCGGATCTGGATAAAACACACCCTTCAAGTGCGGATACAACTGGTGGTCGCTCTCTCGAGGGATATGAGGAGGGATTGCGGGTAGGATTATTGCTATGTGATGTTACTTGGAGGACCTCAGTTGTCCCCTCCTACCTGTTGCAAGGCAGGTGTCGAGCGTAGTCTTCGTTAAAACTAACTATCCCCTCTTATTACGGCATTCTGCGATTCAGTCCATCGATATGGCCCTTTACATATATCCATGCATATGTAGTGTAGCTCCTTGCTTGCGAGTACTTTGGATGAGTACTCACGGTTGCATTGTTTCCCCTTTCCCCCTATCTATACTCGATTGCGCAACGACGATGGAGCCGGGGCGACGCCACCGTCGATGGCGACTACTACTACGGAGGTGCCTACTACTACGTGCAGCCCGGCGGCGACGACCAGAGTAGCAGGAGGATCGAGGCGGGAGGCCTGCTCCTCTTCGTCATATCCCGGTTTGTGCTAGCCATCTTATGGCAACTTGTTTAACTTATATCGTACTCGGATATTGTTGCTTCCGCCGACTTCGTCTATGATCGAGCACTTGTATTCGAGCCCTCGAAGCCCACGGCTTGTATTATGATGCTTGTATGACTTATTTTATTTGTAGAGTTGTGTTGTGATATCTTCCGTGAGTCCACGATCTTGATTGTACACATTTGCGTGCATGATTAGTGTCACGATTAAATCGAGGCGTCCTAGCACCCACAAACTTATTTGAACTAGCACATCAAATGGGCTGTAAATTTTCATAGGAAAGGCTGCATGACCGTGATAGATTTGGATTCGACATTTGGGACCCGCGAGAAATAGCCTATCAAGGTGGTGTCGACTTACTAGCCATCGACAAGCGATTACGCCTACCGGCCGTTGGATTGACATCCAACATCCGTCGTGTATCTTCTATCTCTTGTCTTCTTCTTGCTCCGGCCGCCCAAACCAAACCACCCGTCGGCTCACTTTGCTCCCGCCTCCATGGCTGGCTGCGCCTCCGCCGCCCTACGTCGTACCCTCAATGTTGGCCAGTCCACCTCTATTCCCCACACGTCATGTTATTCTCGCGACGGCATCCCCAACACGCACCGCGTGCGAACAATCAACCTCGTACTCCCCTCGCTGCTGGCTGGACCAAGCGCATCTTCAACGGCTCCTGTTACCGTTCCGTCCGAGGCCTGCGCCGTCGTCCTCCGCCTTGCGGCCTTGGTTCGCTCGCCGTGCGTGGTGCGCCGCCCTCTTGCGTTGTCAACATCGTCAACAACAAGAGAGGAACAAGGAGATGACTATACATGGAGAGGATGACGGAAGGGACCCACCAGCGTCATGGTAATGCGCAAGCAAGTGCCTCTATAGTACAAGCCCAAAATTATGGTTCCTCCTAATGGTTGGACATCTAGGGCTCACGCCATTGTCCACATTGTCAATAAGCGAGAGAACTACACTCGACGGTGACACGGGGACCCGACAAGTCGCGCAGTTTTTTTTAGGAACAAGCGGTTGTTATTTATACTAGTTTTAGCGACGGATCAGGGTAACAACGGGGCTGTGCGAGGGCTATGGCCCGTCTAGCGAGGTTTTATTTATGTTTACCACATCATGAGCCCAGTTGTGTTTTTTTCTTGCTGAAAATGGCTTGCCCAGTTCTATTTTTTTTAAAGAAATACCCAAACAAGGCCTACTTGCTTTATCGGCCCTCCTGGGCTGCAAATCTTTCAAGACGATGAGAGTTTCATTCGGTTTGCCCAGAAATGGCATGTACTTTTCTAAAACACATCAAACCGGGAATTAGTTTCAATTTTTTCATTACAAGATCTTAAATTCCATTGATTTTTATCGTGGACAATTATTTGGATTTTATATTTATATAAATTATTTTTCAAAATAGTTTGAATGTGAATCGGTATTTCTGGATTAAAAACAGTTGACCGCACCGAAATATGCAAAATTTCATATACTTTTTAACCGTGGCCACAATATGGGGTGTAATGCTAACAAAAAGAAGATGGGCTCCAAAAAAACCTTAAGAATTAGCAAATGGGTTGTACATTATTAGAAATAATGGCAGATGGGTTGTATGCTGTTTTCCACAGATTTGAGGCTGACTTGTGCGCCTACTACAGGTTGACGCGTATGCTCTCATAAAAAAGGTTGGCCTTTGCATAGCATACATCAACTTAGTCAACACACGAGGCAAAGTGATGTTGGATGTCCATCCAGCGGCTGTCGTCTTCTTCAATCTCAGCTCTTCATGCTCCGGCCGCTCAAACAAGCGCCGGGGGACTGCTGCTCCCTCCTCCCGCTGGCGGTTATCTTTGCCATGTGAGCCTCACAGCCCCACCATACTCCCATCGCTGGCCTAGCCATCCTTCTACTCACCCACACATGTTGTTATTCTCGGCGACGGCAGACGAACGATAAACCCTCGTACTCCTCGGGTGGAAACAAGCTGCCGAGTATTCCACAGCTCGTGTCGTTCCCTTCCTAGGCCTCGCCGTCGTCCACCGCCACTGGTGCTCTCGGCGCGACTTGGTCAACGTGGTGAATGAGCGACATCCATAGGAAGTGGATCAGTCGTGGAGAGGCTGACGGTGGGTCCACGGCAGCACGCAAGGAAATGCCTCCTTATTACGCAAAATAATGATTCCTCCACGATAGCTAGGACCCACAGGGAAGGGCCTCTATTTTGCGAAAAAATGTTCCCCCGGCCAGGTCGGACCCACCAGCTATATCTTAGCACACAAGGAAGTGCCTCCTTATTACGCCCAAAAAATGAATACCCCCGCTGGCTGGGACCCACCATATTGTTGGGCTGACTTGTGGGCCTACTAAGTTGGCGGGACGGAGGGCTTTGTCAACTTAGTCAATACTCCAAAGGACTGTATGATGTCCATCCAACGGCCATAGTGCTTCTTCAACCTCAGGTCTTCTTGCTCCAGCCGCCCAAAGCAGCACCGGTCGTGCCGCCTGCTCCTGCCTCCCGTGGCCCGGCTCCGCATCGTCCCCTTCCTAGGCCTCGCTGTCGTCCACTGTCGTGGTGCTCTCGTGGCGCGTGGTCAATGTGGTCAACAACCGACTTCCATCGGAAGAGTATCAGACGTGGAGAGGCCGACAATGGGTCCACGGCAGCCGCAAGGAAGTGCCTCCTTATTACGCGAAAATAATTATTCCTCCACTGACAGCGGGACCCCGGACGGGCCAACAGTATTTTGCGAAAAAAATCATTTCCCACATTGCTGGGACCCACGGACGGGCCACCGTATTTGGAAAAAAAACATTCCCCGCTATCAGCTCGGACCCACCGGAAGTGCGTCCTTATTACGCACAAAAAATGAATACTCCCCTGCTAGCTGGGACCCACCTTGGTGGGAGGCTGTCTTAATGGGCCTACTAAGTTGGCGGGGATGAAGGGCTTTCTCAACTTAGTCAATATGAGCGATTCTAGCTCAAGTGACCGTCGATGTCCATCCAACGGCCGTGGTGCTTCTTGAACCTCTGGTCTTCTTGCTCCACCGCCCAAAGCAGCGCGGTCATGCCGCATGCTCCGCCTCCCGTGGCGGCTGTCAGTCTGCCGTGGAGGCCTCACCACCCTACTATTCCCACCGGCTGGCCAGGCCTGCGGCGGCGGCAACCTCACACCGCAGGCCGAACCAGGTGAACCCTCGTACTCCTCTCAGCCGGGCTTCCCGCCGCGTCTTCCCGGCTCTGCGTTGTCCCTTCCTAGGCCTCGTTAAATCGTCCACCGCCGTGGTGCTCTCCAGCTGGCGTGATCAACATGGTCAAGGAACGAATTCCATCGGAAGAGTATCTTTGTCGTGGAGAGGCGGCAGTGGGTCCACACCACGTACCCAATTTTTTACGATTTGCCAAGTAAGTCGCTTTGTCGGGCTGTTGGGCTGCAAATCTTTCAAGACGAGGAGAGCTTTCATTCGGTGGCCGAGAAAATGGCCCATCGATAATGAGAAATGGGTTGTACATTTTAAAACACATCAAAATGACAATTAGTTTCAAATATTTTTTTTCATTTCAAGATTTTAAATTACATTAATATTTATCGTGGAGAATTTGTTCGATTTTATATTAATATACATTTATTTTTAAAATCAGTTTGAATGTGAGTCAAAATTCGGGATTAAAAACAGTTCGGACCTTTTGAAATATGCAAAATTTAGTATAATTTTTAACCGTGGCCACAATATGGGCTGTAATGCTAACAAAAAGAATATGGGCTCCAAAAAACCTTAAGAATTAACAAATGGGCTGTAAATTATTAGAAACAATGGCGGATGGGTCTGTATCTTTGTTTTCCACAGATTTGAGGCTTTCCTAAAAAAGGTTGGCGCTTTAGCGGTGGCGGTTGGATGTCCATCCAACGGCCGTCGTCTTCTTCAATCTCTGCTCTTCCTGCTCCAGCCGCTCAAACAAGCGCCCGTAGACTGCTGCTCCCTCCTCCCGTGGCGGGCTGTCTTTGCCGTCAGAGCCTCACCGCCCATCGTACTCCCATCGCTGGCCTAGCCATCCCTCTACTCACCCACACCTGCTATTATTCTCCGGCGACGGATGAACGATAAACCCTCGTGCAATCGTACTCCCCTCCGCGTGGGGAACAAGCTGCGAGTCTTCCTGCCTGCATGCCGTCCCTTCTTAGGCCTGCGCCGCCGTCCACCGGCGTGGTGCTCTCGGCGCGGCGTGGTCAATGTGGTTAACGACCGACTTCCATCGGAAGAGTACCATGCGTGGAGAGGCTGGCAGCTGGGTCCACGGCCGCAGACAAGGAAGTGCCTCCTTATTACAGCGCCAAAATAATTATTCCTCCACGACAGCGGGGACCCATTGACGGAACCACCGTATTTCATGAAAAAATGTTTCCCCACATTGCTGGGACCCACCAGCTACATTTTCGCACGCAAGGAAGTGCGTCCGGGCAAAAAAGCGATTCGCCCCGATTGCTGGGACCCACTAGCTACATCTTCGCGAGCAAGGAAGTGCACGACAGCCGGACCCACCTGGTCGAAGCGTATGTAGCGTTGTCATTCTGGTCGCGAGCGTACGCGTACATATCTTTGGTGGATGTAGGCGGCGCCGTGTCGTAGTAGAGGCGGCGCACTAGCATGTACACGTAAGTACTGCGACCAGGGTGCAAGAAATAAAATCTGACCGCGTATGTGTACATACGGGCAGGTTCTCGAACGCCTACTCGGCGCGCTCGTCTGGCGAGGGCTGCGTGTACATGGCTGGGTCGAAGCGGGAAACAACGTCGTCGTCGTGTTCATGGGAGAGCAGGAATCGTTGTGTTCATGGGGAGAACAGCGGAATCGTCGTATTCATCGGGAGGCAACGAAAGCGTGGAGCCAACCATTTGGGTCGGAGCGGAATGCGTGGTTGTGTTCATCGGAGGCTTGGGCGGAGCAGGCGATGGAAGCGAGGCTGGCATACCGCGAAGCGGAGAAGCGGACCTCCTACGTTCGGAGCAGGGTCTGTTGATCGGGGCGGGTGTGGCGTCCCGCAAAAGCGGAGGAAGCGGACCTCCTACGGTCAAAGCGGGGTCCCGCTGATCGGGAGGGTGGTGTACGCAAAAGCGGAGGAAGCGGACCTCCTACGGTCGAAACAGGGTCCCGTTGATCGGGAGGTGTGGCGTGCCGCAAAAGCGGATTTAAACGGACTTCCTACGGTCGAAGCAGTGTCCTGTTCGCCGAGAGGGTGTGGCGTCCGCAAGCAGGACTCCACGGGATCTGTTCATCTCCACCGTCGACCTCCTCCGGCCTCCACAGGCTACCGTCGACCTCCTCCGGCCTCCACGGGCTCCTGTTCATCCAGCCTCCACATGCGCTACTCCACGGCTCTTGTTCAACCACCCCTCCACGGGCACCCCTCCACTGTCTACTGTTCATCTAGCCCTCCACGGCCACGGGTCTGTTCAACCACCCCTCCACGGCCACCCCTCCACCATCTCTGTTCATGCAGCCCTCCACACCACGGGGTCCTGTTCATCCGAGGCAACGCCACCGCTCATCGCTTCATCAAACCCCCCGCAACACTCACTTTGTTCATCCAATCGATCGGCTTGATTAGCGGCAACAGCGAAGCGAATCGCTCCATCGGGTTCGATTAACACCATCGATCGATCGCTTCGAGTTGATAGCACGTAGCCTGCGGTGCAATCGCTTTCGGGTTCGATTAGAGCCCAGCGCCTCGCTTCGAGTTGATTAGAGACAACGCCTACGCACACGCAGTCAGACGTCACGTACGAGAAAAAGCGCATCGCTTTCGGCGACCTCCCGTAACCGCAACTCCCGAAATTTTCCTCCCCTCGCTTCTACCACGGTTTTTTCCGTCATGGGCGGCCCAAAGAATGTCATGCGATTCGTCTCCGGCCCGCCCAGATGAAAAGCCCATTTTACATCATGATTTTTGTCATAGAAGTAGGAGCCCACCACATCTATGATGATACGGGTTTTGTCACAATTATCGTCATACAAGTGTCATATGTATGACGAAAATTTCGTTCGCCCAAAATGTCACGGATGTGTCTTTTTATGTAGTGATACTTGTGGGTCACCATGGTGGCGTGGCCGTGGCGAGGTGCCACGGTTGGGCATTGGGGCATTCTGGCGTAGATGGCCACACGGCGTGGTACTACATGTAGTACATAAGTACTCGGTGAGGATTGATGCAGGGACGAAATGTGTCACGGCATTTGGATGAAAATTTGATGGTGCGAGATGCGGATCGAACACGGCAATGGGAGCAGCAAACCCGCGTCAATCGGGTGTGTTTGTGGTAAAAGTTGATGCTCGCCCCAGATTCAGCTGGCCCGCATGTCGGGCACACAAAGGCGAGGAGGCGGTGGGGCGAGAGGATGAGGGGCGTCGGGGGATGAGGATCCTCGAGCGAACAATCCTACCATTACATCAGCGACATGTGGGACCCATAAGCGTGGGTCCCACACATCAACGAAGAAAGGAAGGGCAAAGCGATGATAGCCCGTCCGGAGGATCCATGTCCCGCGTCGGGGGCGTGCGTGCCGTGGGGTTGGAGCGGCGTCGGGAATCACGATGTGGGTGTGGCGATGGTAGAAACAAGAAACGTGATGGTCGCCGTGGTTCAACTTCCATGGACAAGCTGTCATGTCTGTGGCACATATATATCAAAACTAGAGTGTTTATATTTCAAGCACGTGAACAAGTATTATTCTACTACTTTGGATCCATTGCAACACAGGGCCAGGCACATTGGTAGTAGTAGTGTCCATCTCTATCTCTAGAGGCCTTCCCTCGTTCATCCTTTTCTCTCACAAGATAAACTACTCATACAAATGCATCTTGATGTTCCGTGGAGCATACGAGGATGTTTCCTTGGGGGTCTCTCGGTAGCGGCGTGGCCGTAGTTGCAAGTTGACGCCCTTGAGATCACCGGCGTTGAGGGGCTTTCGTATTTCCTCGATGAGCGGTAAGATGAGTTTGATCACGTAGTAAATGCATTCTAAAGACTACTTCCTTGTCCATTTCCTAATTCTCCCCTACCCACTGTTTCACGAGTTAGGCTCGGTGCGCAGTGGAGATTGGCTTGCATATGTACGGGACGGTACCAACATCAATTTGCACAACATTTACAGCGGTGACACCGTTCCGTAGAACCTTTGTCCAACATTGGGATCAGCCATACAGCGGGCCACCGCATGAATTGGTGCGGTGGAACCATGGTGAGATTGAATAAGATAGCACGAACCTTGCACATGGCGGTCAAAGGCGGACCATCTTTATGCGTGGCCGATTTGTTGCCGTCTGAGTAGGAAGGCGTTGTGCTCCTTTCTAACCGCATCTTCGCGGTGACAAACCAGTGAGGAGTCCGGATTAGGGGTGTCCGGATAGCCGGACTATGACCTTTGGCGGACTCTGGACTATGAAGATACAAGATTGAAGACTTCATCCGTTATGCGGATGGGACTTTCCTTGGCGTGGAAGGCAAGCTTGGCGATCTGGATATGTAGATCTCCTACCATTGTAACCGACTCTATGTAACCCTAACCCTCTTCTGCCTATATAAACCGAGGGTTTTAGTCCGTGGGGCGAACAACAATCATACCATAGGCTAGCTTCTAGGGTTTAGCCTCTACGATCTCGTGGTAGATCTACTCTTGTACTACCCATATCATCAATATTAATCAAGCAGGATTAGGGTTTTACCTCCATCGAGAGGGCCCAACACAGGTAAAACATCGTGTCCCTTGTCTCCTGTTACCATCCGCCTAGACACATAGTTGGGACCCCCTACAAGAGACCCGCCGGTTTTGAAGATTTTAGGTGGCCCCTTCTCCAACAAAAGGGGGGGGGCCCGAAGGGTAGGCCACGGGGGCTTGCCTTTAAGGCCTGGGAATCCAATAAAGTTTCCCATTGAACCCGGACAAGCCATTTACCACATGATTAACCCACCCCAAATGCGAAAGCTAATTGCGGATAAAAGCCTTATGCAAGCGACCCATGACCTTGAAAACATGACACCACGAAAAGCCAAATCAATTAACCAGAGGGAAAATTTTTTACAAGAGGAAATACACCAAAACCCCCCCGGGCACCTTTTTTCCTTTTTTCCCTTTTTTTTTCCCCCTTCTTCTTCCCCCCTTCCTTTTTCCTTTTTTGCCCGTTCCACCGGGAACGGGTCGCAACAAGTTTCATTAGTTCCAAACTAACCATCAGGGGAAACCGCCATCAAAAATTTTCCCCCAACCCAAAACCAATTGCACCCTAAAGTTTTACCGGAAAAATTTTTACGAATAGGGATTGGGCCACAAACTTCAGGAAGATTCGGTTGGTGGGATCTTTTCAAATCAAGGTTGAGGGTTTCCTTTTCCCTTACTCCCCTAATAACCCCCAGCGAAACTAAGCCCCCAAAATGAGTGGAACAAAAATCTTTGGGCAAAAAGGACGGCCACGATCTTTTTGGGCACCCAAAGGGGCCCAAACCCCCTTTCCTTTAAGGGTTTAATTGTTGACCCCCAACAACCCTTGGGTAACGGGCAAATATGGTTCGCAGGACATTTGGAAAAAACCGACCGCCCGCCTTTGGGCTAGTGGAGGGCAGTTTGGTTGGAAGATGGCTAGCAACAAGTATAAGTTATTTAAAAGGGAAAACAATGGAAGAGGGGGGGAAAAAAAAAGGTGAAAAGCCGAAAACCCCGGGGAAAATTAAAGTGGCCAGATTAAGAGGCTATAACTAAACAAAAGGGCGGGTAGACAAGTCCCACGCAACCATCCCCCGATGGTGGGACCTTGCAAAAAAAAAAAAGCTAAGGGCGGAGTGGGAACACAACACCCGAAAAATCCCCCATAAAAGACCTTATGAAAAAGGAAAATTTAGGCGGGGCATTAATTTCCCGCCATCCCTCCAGTCCCGGCCACCGTTTTCCCCTTACCTTTCCCTTTTCCCTTTGGTAACGATCATGGCCCTATACCGTAATCCACTCAATCACAAGTTTGATTGGGCAGACAAATTTGGTTTCCGAATAATGATAGAACAAAATCGCCTTAGAACAACCTTTTCCCTAAACCAGGTACCCATGTTCCTCTACTAGAGTGTGTCCCAACACTTTGGGCAAAAATTACCTCCCCTCCAAAAAAACCCCTCAGCACTATGGGGCGTTACCTAGCCTACCCTTATGCCCTTCCCCACAAAAACCGGTCCCGCCCGCCTCCCTCTTCCCCCATAGCCCATCCATCCCCTTTTTTTCCCCCCCCCGCTTCCCTATGGCCCTTTTTCCCCCCCCAAGCCACATTCCCCTATTTACAACATCCCCCAAATAAGCCCCCCAAATCCACCAGGCCAAAAAAAAATCCATTGAGCCCTTTAAATTGAACCCCGATTTTTTCATTATTTTTGAGCCCCGGGCTCACTCGAGGGACATGAACGCCACGCAAGCGAGGCCTGCTTTTAAAATTCTTTTTTAGACTACCTTTTGGGGCTCTTGTGATTCAATCCGTTCCTTGCCAAAACCGGTTTAGTGGGTGCCACTATTTTCGCATTCCGAACCCCCCAAATTCGGCTTGCTGGTCCATAACCCCATCTGGTGCCTTCGAGAAGCTAAAAGTTTGGGCTCGGAACTTCCCTTTCCCATGGGGTTTCCCCCTGGTTTTGGTATTCCTTCTCCAATCCAATTAACCCCTGGAAGCCGTTTTGCAAGATTTAAAAAGGCCCAACGACTTTATAAACCAAGCTTTCCTTGTTGACCGCTGGAAAGATCCTTCTTTAGTGGGCATGTCCCACCTCAAATCTAACCCTTCTGGCTATTATACCCCACGCAAACTATGGCCCAGAGGGGGGATTTGTTTTTCTTCAGTTTGTGTGCCATACCCCTTTGAACCCGTGATAGGTAGGGCAGAAAAGGGAATATGGCGTTTGGAGCCAAATGCATTTTGGTATTAATTCATTTGGGACCAGTATTAAAATTTGACCAATAATAAAGGTTGGAATAATAAATTTTTTTAAAAATCATTATCACTAAATTGAGTGTTATAAGGCCGATTTCTATTTTAGTGTGAAAATGACCCTTTGTTTTCTCTCCATCTTGGGAAGAAATGTTTTTCCAATTTGGAAAGGGAAACCTAATCTTCATGTGACCCTTTTCTTTTAATTTAGGAAAATACCCACAAAAAATTGCCCCCACATAATTAACAATTTTGAGTTCCGAAAATTTTTTAGGTGCATTTCAAACATGTAATGGAGTTTGGAAGTGATTTGGAGAAACATGAAAACCTCTCATTCTATTTTTAACCCTTTCCCAATTTTCCCCCAACAAAAGGGACATTCACGTTTTCTTGCATTTTACCTAACCCTCGACTTAAATTAACAAGCATTCCTTTTTTAAAAAGGTCCCCATGCCTTTTAATCACACCACCTTCCGGGGGCCCTTTTCCTCCCGGGGCCCCAAAATCGGAACTCGGCATCCAAAAAAGCAAAACTCCATTTTCGCCCGGAAAGGAGTTCCCGGGGTTTTCGCCTTAGCAGGAACCACTTTTGGGGCCTTTGGTTTTTGTTGGGCAAACGCCGGTTCAAACCCTTCGCTCAAATCCGTTAAAGGGGCCCGCAAGGCCGGGGAAGGCCCTTTTTTTTTTAAAAGGGGGTTAAAAATCCCCGTTTTAAAAACCTCACCAAAAGAAGGGAGGACAAAGGAAGGATTAACTTTGATTTGATTCTCAATTTGGGTTTTTGGCAAACCTTCATTTATTAATTGGGCTTTATAAGGGGGGAGGTTCTCCATCACCTTCCCAAAACCTCAAATTATGGGTTTACCCCCGACTTTTTTTTTTCTTTCAATGGGCCTTTTTCTTTTGAGATACCGCTTTGGCATCCTCCCCACTTGAAAGTTGCCGCTTGAATGCTTTCCCGGACACGAACCGGGCCCCGGGGTGCCGGTTAGAAACTTTAGAACTTCATGCTTTTTTTTAAGGCCCCCTTTTTGAATTAAACTTTTTAAGTTTAGTCAACCGGGTAAAACTCCCATTCTCCAAATTTTATTCCTTTTTTAAAAATTTTCTTTGGCTTTTCGAGTGAACCTTTTTGGGTAGTGGGCGGGAATTGGGCCAGTTCCTAAACGGTCAATTTTCCCCTTTCCCTTAAAAGAAAAAACCCCCTTTAAAAAAAATAAGGTAGGCCCTTGGGCCCCCGGGTTTTTTCAAAGGGCCAGACTTTACGTCGGCTTTCTGCCCCCCTCCCCCCCCTTCCCTCCCGAACCATTCCTAAGCCCCCAAATTTTGATTACAAGCCCTTCAAGTTAACCGGATTCCGGGGAGTCCCAGGCCCCCCCGCCGGTGTACCAAAAAGGGTTTGGGGCCGCTTCCCAAATTTGGGTGGTCCTCCGGGACCCCCCGGGGCCCCGGCCCTTTAAAGTTTTGCATTCACGACCTAATGACGTGCCTCCCAGGGGTTTCCACGGCCGACAACCCCGACGCAAGGTTTAATTCCCGCGCGCCCGGGGGCCCGGGAGGTGGGGCACCTTTGGGGGGTTTCCCGAGCTTGATTTTAACAAAACTTCCTTCCCGGCTCCTGAGGCTTGGAAAGCGGTCCATCGGCTTATAAGCCTTAGGTGGCTGGTGTTTTTCCTCCCTAGCTGGGCCCACAGGATGGATGGAAGGCCCCCAACCAAAGGTGAGGTGTTGAGAAGTGAGGAACCTTGTAATTCCGGCCCCAAAAAGCCACGAGGGGTCCGTGGAGGCTGCTGCAAGAAGTGGAACCACAACTGCACCAAACAAGTAATTAGTTTGAAAAATATATTATTTTTGGAAAATTGAAAATTTTAATTTCATTACTTGTTGCTCGCGCAATATTTCGTTGGATTTTAACGTAATACAACTTTATTTTGAGATTATATTTAACCTGACTAGAAATTTCGGATAAAAATATTTCGGATCCCATCAAAATGTGGGAATTTTTTTTGAATTCTGTTTTGAGCGGTTGTTTGAAATTATTAATCGTTGTCCTACCTAGAAGTTGGGTTGTACTTTTAACAAACTGTAAATGGGCTGTAGTAAATTCCATTAGAATTAAAAATGGGATGTACATTCTTACAAATCGCAAATGGGCTATATGTTCTCTCGCCAACCGAAGTTGTGGGCCTACTAAGTTGATGCGCACTCAAGGGCTTTGTCAACTTAGTCAATATAAAAGATTTTAACTACAAAGTGATCGACGATGTCCATCCAACGGCCGAGTGCTTCTTCAACCTCTCGGTCTTCTTGCTCCACTACCAAAGCAGCGCCGTGTCGCGTGCTCCTCGCCTCCCGTGGCAACAGTTGTAACGCCTCGATGCGGCTATATCTCCCACGGTCAAGCACCCACTTAGAGGCATAACCGCATTGAAAGCAATGTCGCAAGTGAGGTAATCTTCACACAACCCATGTAATACATAAGGGAAAGAGATACATAGTTGGCTTACAATCGCCACTTCACACAATACATGAGTAAAGCATTACATCATACAGATACAATCAAGGTCCCACTCACGGAACCAAAATAAAAGAAGACTACCCCAAATGCTACACAGATCCCCGATCGTCTCCAACTGGCTCCACTACTCGATCACCTGAAACGAAACAACACAATGAACAAGATCTTCATCGAGCTCCTCCTTGAGCTCGGGTCCATCACCGCACGGTTTCATCGGCACCGCAAACTGGTTTTGAAGTATCCGTGAGTCACGGGACTCAAAGAATCTCACACCCACAGATCAAGACTATTTAAGCTTAAAGGTAGGACAGGTAGTGAGGTGAAACTGCAGCAAACGACTAGCATATATGGTGGCTAACATACGCAAAAGAGAGCGAGAAGAGAAAGCAAGGCACGGTCGAACAACTATGATCAAGAAGTGATCCTGAAACTACTTACGCCAAACATAACTCCAACACTCAGTTCACTTCCCGACTACGAGAAGAGACCATCACGGTTACACACGCCGTTGGTGTATTTTAATTAAGATCAACTTCGGTTTTCTACAACCGACATTAACAAATTCCCATCTGCCACATAACCGCTGGCACGGCTTTCAAAGATAATACCCGCAGGGTGTCCCAACTTAGCCCATGATAAGCTCTCGCGATCAACGGGATATTCTTCTCCCGGAAGACCCGATCAGTCTCGAATCCGCCACAAGACATTTCACAGAATAAAACAAGACCAGCAAAGCCACTGACAGTGCCGACAAATCCCGATAGGAGTCGCACGCACTCTCGCTCTCGTGGCAACATCGGATGAGACTAGCTACGAGTAAAACCAACCTCGAGTTGCCTCAAGGTGGCCCCACAGTAGCTCAGTTCGACCAACACTGAAGGAGCACCGCCCGGGGCTAAATAAAGATGACCCCGGCTCCGGAAACCCAAGGAAAAGGGCATAGGTGAGGCAAATGGTAAAACCAATGTTGGGCCTTGCCGAAAAGTCTTATTCAAAGCGAACTGTCAAGGGGTCCCATAAATCACCCGACCGCTGTAGGGACGCAAAATCCGGGAACATAATACCGATATGACGGAAACTAGGGCGGCAAGAGGAACAAAACACTGCATAAGGCCGAGCCTTCCACCCTTTACCAAGTATATAGATGCATTAATTAAATCAGATATATTGTGATATCCCAACAAGTAAACATGTTCCAACAAGGAACAACATCTCCATGTTCCAACAAGGAACAAACTTCATCTTCACCGCAACTAACAACGCTATAAGAGGGCTGAGCAAAGCGGTAACATAGCCAAACAACGGTTTGCTAGGAAAGGATGGTTAGAGGCTTGACATGGCAATATGGGTGGCATGATATAGCAAGTGGTAGGCATCGAGCATAGGCATAGCAAAAGAGCGAGCATCTAGCAAGCAAAGATAGAAGTGATTTCGAGGGTATGATCATCTTGCCTGAAATCCCGCAAGGAAGAAGAACGAATCCATGAAGAAGACAAACGGACGAAGTCGAATGAATCTCACAACTCCGAACGAAACCGGCTAACGAGAGAAACAAACCGAAAGAAGCAAACAACATAGTAAACAACCATCACATAAACATGGCATGATGCACAATCAAGTATGATGCATGTCCGTTTAAATAGCATGGCAAAGTGCAACAAACAACACTACAATTAGTGGAGCTCAATATGCAACGAAGTTGCATATTGACAAAGCACCACATCAATTATTTAGTTCTCTCCGATTAGGTACTCAACAATATTAAATGTTATTAAACATGGCAAGAGGTGAAGCATAAATAAACTATCTATTTAGGCAAGATTAAATGAGGCCGGAAACAACGAACAACAATTCCGGAAAATCCCCATATGCAAATTATGGATTCGGTACAGATCTGACCTAAAGCATATTTTAGAGTTGTTAAACAGCAAAATAAAGTGGACCATGTTAAACTAGGCATTTTTCTACCCCATTTACATATATAATTTATTTAAAATGGAGCTACGGTTATTAAGTTATGAAATAAATCATTTTAGCATGGCATAATGCAAATTTAATGCAACCAACAATATTAAACATTTTAATGTTGTTATCATGATGCGGATGACATGTGCAAGTTTATGCAATTTTATGAAAACGTTAACAAGAGCATTAAGAAGCATTGTGTCACCGTGGTGGAAGAAAGGTGCCACGGCAACGAATCCAAAATGGTGCCACGGCAACATTCCGTTCCGTTAACTCGATCGAGATGTCGGTGCAAAAGAAAGCGTGAGCGTGTCATGCAAGGATGGTGGGTGATCCCGGATTCCGGTTTCCACGGACGGTGGCATGGCAAAAGAGGGCATCGCAAGGATGATTCGATCACGGTCGGTCATCTTGGTGGTTATACCTTCGGATCGCTCAAACGGGACGGTTCGCGCTTCAGAGGGAAGTAGTGGTTCACATTCGTCAAGAGGTACTTGGCGGGTCCGATTCTTCGGGTTGTCGTGGTACTTGCGGTCTCGCTGATGGTAGTCGACACGCGAGGGGAAGTAGACGCTCATGTTCGATGGTAGTGGTACATCTCGCCATCGGAAGTAGTTGTTCAAGTCCCGTGATGTTCGGGGTCCACGGGTCTTCGAGGGTCGACGGTAGTGGTACACGCCATCGGGTACTTGTCGGATCCGGCCTTGGCGATTCGGCTCCGAGGGGTACTTGTCGATCATCGCGGAAGTAGTCATTCGGCTTCAGGCGGACTTGGCGCCTTCGCCGTAGGGGTACTTGTCGTTATCCACCTCGGATGTAGTCGCTCCCGCGTAGTCGAACTTGACGATCCGAGGGGTACTTGGTGCATCACCGTAGTCGATCTTGACGGAACCGAATGTCCTCGAGGTAGTCGTGGTACTTGGCGCATTCCGGAGACGGCAGCAGGGTACCGGGCGGTCACGATGTAGTTGGACTTGACAAAATCACACCGCCTCGGGTTATGATCTTCGTGAGCAGCGGCGATCGCAGTACATGGGGAGGCTACCCCGCCCCTTGTGGAGCTCCTCGGTGGTCGCCACCACCGGAGGAGGCGGCAAGGGCGAGGGGACCGGCGCAGGAGCGGGCGAGGGTCACGGAGGCGAGGACGCAGGAGGCCGGGCGCTGGTGGAGGCGAGCGACGGTCACGGGCAGCGAGGAGAAGGTCGAGGCAAAGGAAGGCAAGGGCGAGGTGCAGGCGGAGCAAAGGGGACGCGGGCGGCCGGAGTTGGCCGAGCCTGGGACGACAGGCGCGCGCGGTGGCTTCGCCGTGGGAGCCGAACTGAGGCGGGCGAGGCGAGGACGACGACGAGCATCGAGGCGACGGGCGAGGTGCTCGAGGAGCCTTCCTCGGCGCTTGGGCGACGGGATTGGGTGCAAGGCCAAGTAGAGGGAGAGATGAGGGGGGATCGGGAGAGAAGCGAGCGGGAGCGAGGGGATCGGGCAGGGGGTTCGGGAGAGATGGGGAGGACGAGGGGATCGGGAGAGAAGGGCAAGTAGAGGACGAGACAGAGGGGATCGAGGGGAGGCTGGGCCTTGGGGCCTAGGGTTAGAAGGGGTTGTTGGGCTATGGGCTTGCTAGGCTAGGGCGGCCTGGTGGAGGAGGAAAATGGCCAGGGCCGGTTGGGCCTAGCTCCCTCTTCCTCTCTATATATATAGCAAAAAAGAAAATAGAGAGAAAAGAAAGAGAGGGATAGGGAAAGAATTTGGGAACGAGGACAATTTTCCTGACTCATAAAAATATGAGGAATTTAACAAAATGGCCCGAGGATTTTGGTGGAACTCCGAAAAAGATAGAATAATAATGGCAAGGTTTGGGACCAAACTTGAAGTAGAAAAGGCATTGAATTTGCAAGTGGGTTATGGTTAATTCCAAATAAATGGAATAATTTTAATATAGCTCCCTAATATCGGAGGGTATGTTATAAAGAGAAGTCACCATGTGAATCCTCGTTTAAATGGATCAAAAATCCATACAATTTATTTAGAAGAGTTTTAAAAATTAATGATATGATGGCATGATGACATGATGCAATGCAAGAGATGACATGAGCAATGCAAAACAAAACAAAACACATGGCAAAACTCGAAACCCCGAAGGCAATCAAGCTCCGGTCTTGGGCCACAACACTCCACCACTACGAGAGGATCTCGCCCCAGATCTAGGATGGCACCGAGAGAAGCGGAAGAGGAAGAGGTAAACAAAGTTGCTTCATGACAAACGAGTGAAACCAATGAACCTCGAGAGGTTGAAACAAAATGAAAGAAAGAGAACAACGAAGATGAAGAAAGTTGAAAACACTCATAGAAAAGAGGAACATGGGATACGACGAGAACCAAGAGGTTTAGTGATAAGATAGATATTGAAACCACTTCGTTAAAACTAGATAGACAAGGAATAAGATTGACAAAATTTGGGCAGCACTAACTGAAAATGGAAGGAATTAGAATCATGAACTAGAGAAGATGGGATGATAGTTGATGAAATCAACAACACACCGCCTCCTAACGATGCATGATAGATAGAAAGTTGGAATGAATAGAACGAAGAATGAAACCAACATCTCCCACCATAAATGAATTTGAAAGAGCATCCTTAAGAAGTAAGATTGAACGGAGTTATTTGAAAACAACAACGATAAGTATAAGCTTGTAGTGGGCTTATGAAAACATCTCAAAATTATGAGGTGAGTTTCGCCACCAACGGAAACAAATGATTGATTGATATCAACAAGAAGATGAAATCTTCACCCCAGAGAATAGGAGAAAACTTGGATCATTGATAAGCACCATAATAGCAAATTTCCTTAGGGAAGCTTTAGGTGAAATATAGCCCAAGACAACTCCAATGAAGAGATTGATGGATTTAAAATACCTCATTCTTGACAACATGTGAAACATGAAACACGAACTCAAATTGTCGAGAATGACATAACACCACCTCAAATGATAAGGTAGAACGAATTTCACTTCGAAATGCAAGAAGAAGAATACTTGAACTCCCCAAAACAAAACATGTGTTGGAACCATGTTTATTTTGAAGTATGGCTTGACGGATCTTAACTCCGAGAAATCTTGAAGAACAATTGAAGAATGAAAAGAATCCTTGACGAACCACCATGTAGAAACTCCATGAAGAACTCCGTAAGAAAAGGATGATAAAAGAAAGAGAAGTTGAAAACACAAGGTGAAGCCTTGCAGTGATAAGATGAAGCTTTGAAATGATATAACCGAGAAAACTTTGAACTCCGGAAAGAAAGATGAACAAATGAAATCAAGAATTTTGATGATCCTCCGAATAAGGAATTGAACTTACTCGATGAAACAAGAATAAGAATTACATTATGCTCATCCTTCACCAATTAAATTGATGACAAGCAATGGATTTGGCATACTACTTATTCTCGTAGAAAGGATTAAGATAGATATGGCGCAAACTTGGGAAGGTCTTCAACTAACCACCGTAGGATTGAAACAACGAATAAAATCTATATGGTAACGAAGGAAGAGAACTCTGAACGAAACACCATAAGAATTGAGAATGAACGAAGAAGGCACAATTCACCGGAAGAATTTGGAAAATGAATAATGATGCTTGACAAAATTTAGATACATTAGAACAAAGAGATCATGAACTGATTAGAGGATATTTCACGATGCACCGTGAGATTTGGAAAACAGGAGTTGAACGCTTGAATGAATAATTCGAGATGATGGTTTCAAGAATCAAACTGAAAAGACTCTAAATGCTCCGGTGGGTTAAAAGAATTTCACAATCAAAACAATTATGAGGATGGCACGGCTAGAACCATGAATCTTGAAGAGAAAGAAGCAAGATAAAAGAAACTCATCTTCGGTCTTCAAAATTCGAGAATGACGACGAGAAACACCACCATGAATTGTTGAGGCACCGAATGAAAATTATTAAGGTTGAACCACAAGAAGAGTCGTAAGATCCTCGAAAAGACCTGTGGGTTAGGGCCCACTCAAAAGAACCACCGCTGAACAATTGTTTGAAATAGATATTGCACCGTATAATTAAATGGCTTGAATGAGATAGCATCCTCAAAAGAACTTGAGTGAATTGAGAATGGAAACTAGAATCTTCCGAGATATCTTCAACACTCCTAACAATTGAATAACAAGAAGTGAAAGACTATGAGGTGCACCGTATGGGAAAACATTGTGAAAATAGGAAAAGGGATAAGATCAACATCAAATCTTGAACTAAATCCACCGGAGAAGAAAATTAGAATGGAAAATGATAAGGTTGAAGCCTCCTTAGCGCCTTCATGAGAAATCACCGGATAAAACATTTAAAAGAAAAGAATGAAGAAACTTCACTCAACAAAATTGATACTTGATTAAGCAATCTGAGTCCTTGAAGAAAAAAGGTGGAGGGCGGAAAACAAAGGCAACTTGGGTCGGATGAAACGAACACCGCTGAGAAAAAGCTTAGAATTGATCTTGCTAATGTTGGAATGATTGGATCCACTTGAAGAGAAGCACGCCGTTGAGAAAAGAATTGACATGACAAGCTCAAGGATCAAGAAGGATTAGTATTCACATAGCAATATGAGAACGCCATTTAGGAAAGGTATGGAATCAACACTTGACATTGAAGCAACTCAATACCACAAAAAGGAACAAAACAAAGGATTTGGCTTGCGTATAAGCCGGAAACAAACATATGATAGATCCCATATCGTATCATGTGTGTGTTGGAAAGATATCCTACGAGATACTTGAATTCCACCTATAAACTCCCGAAACTTTCTGGTTATGCAATCTGGTGTTGGGGACAGGGACACAAAATATATCACCCAAACTAACAATACCTAGATCCAAATTGATCCATCCTTCAACACATAACCAAGAAATCCTTCGAAATCGCTTACCTCGACCTTCAAAAACATCCGTTATACAAGTCATGGCAATATTCCCGACTCGCCACAAGATCGGGCTATCGTGGTTATCTCACCAACAACTGCACAAAAGAGATTTCGATGTCGGTAAAACTCAGTATTCCAGAATCGCAACGATAAAATTGTGACGACAACACCTCGTAGCTCAACTCCCGGACACCGCCACAACCCCTAAATGTCGAGGCACCAAGAACAATGTTCTCGCCACAAAACCATCGGAACGATTCCAAGATACCCGCGTGATCCTAAAAAAAATTAGTGAAATTTGAGGAGAGGAGAGTCAAAACTCACGCCAGATGCCTCACCAGAGCGATTTAAGGACCGAGGAGTAAAAAGAATCCTACTCCGATATATATAATCCTAAGACTCAAAACATTTTCCATTCTAGACTCAACAACGCCAAGAAACAATCAAGTAGGGGCTCTAAGTCGGGAAGGCTCGACACTAACTTGTAACGCCTCGATGCGGTTATATCTCCCACGGTCGGCACGACTTAGAGGCATAACCGCATTGAAAGCAATGTCGCAAGTGAGGTAATCTTCACACAACCCATGTAATACATAAGGAAAGAGATACATAGTTGGCTTACAATCGCCACTTCACACAATACATGAGTAAAGCATTACATCATACAGATACAATCAAGGTCCGACTACGGAACCAAAATAAAAGAAGACTACCCCAAATGCTACACAGATCCCCGATCGTCCCAACTGGGCTCCACTATCGATCACCTGAAACGAAACAACACAATGAACAAGATCTTCATCGAAGCTCCTCCTTGAGCTCGGGTCCATCACCGCACGGTTTCATCGGCACCGCAAACTGGTTTTGAAGTATCTGTGAGTCACGGGACTCAGCAATCTCACACCCGCGAGATCAAGACTATTTAAGCTTAAAGGTAGGACAGGGTAGTGAGGTGAAACTGCAGCAAACGACTAGCATATATGGTGGCTAACATACGCAAAAGAGAGCGAGAAGAGAAAGCAAGGCACGGTCGAACAACTATGATCAAGAAGTGATCCTGAAACTACTTACGTCAAACATAACTCCAACATCAGTTCACTTCCCGGACTCACGAGAAGAGACCATCACGGTTACACACGCGTTGGTGTATTTTAATTAAGATCAACTTCGGTTTTCTACAACCGACATTAACAAATTCCCATCTGCCACATAACCGCTGGCACGACTTTCGAAAGATAATACCCTGCAGGGTGTCCCAACTTAGCCCATGATAAGCTCTCGCGATCAACGGGATATTCTTCTCCCCGGAAGACCCGATCAGCCTCGAATCCTGCCACAAGACATTTCACAGCAATAAAACAAGACCAGAAGTCACCGATGTGCCGACAAATCCCGATAGGAGTCGACGCATCTCGCTCGTGGCAACATCGGATGAGACTAGCTACGAGTAAAACCAACCTCGAGTTGCCTCAAGGTGGCCCCGCAGTAGCTCGGTTCGACCAACACTGAAGGAGCACCGCCCGGGGCTAAATAAAGATGACCCTGCCCTAAACCCAAGGAAAAAGGGCATAGGTGAGGCAAATGGTAAAACCAATGTTGGGCCTTGATGGAAAAGTCTTATTCAAAGCGAACTGTCAAGGGGGTCCCATAAATCACCCGACCGCGTTAGGGACGCAAAACTGGGAACATAATACCGATATGACGGAAACTAGGGCGGCAAGAGTGGAACAAAACACTGCATAAGGCCGAGCCTTCCACCCTTTACCAAGTATATAGATGCATTAATTAAATCAGATATATTGTGATATCCCAACAAGTAAACATGTTCCAACAAGGAACAACATCTCCATGTTCCAACAAGGAACAAACTTCATCTTCACCGCAACTAACAACGCTATAAGAGGGCTGAGCAAAGCGGTAACATAGCCAAACAACGGTTTGCTAGGAAAGGATGGTTAGAGGCTTGACATGGCAATATGGGTGGCATGATATAGCAAGTGGTAGGCATCATAGCATAGGCATAGCAAAAGAGCGAGCATCTAGCAAGCAAAGATAGAAGTGATTTCGAGGGTCTGATCATCTTGCCTGAAATCCCGCAAGGAAGAAGAACGAATCCATGAAGAAGACAAACGGACGAAGTCGAATGAATCCTCACAACTCCGAACGAAACCGGCTAACGAGAGAAACAAACCGAAAGAAGCAAACAACATAGTAAACAACCATCACATAAACATGGCATGATGCACAATCAAGTATGATGCATGTCCGTTTAAATAGCATGGCAAAGTGCAACAAACAACACTACAAATTATGGAGCTCAATATGCAACGAAGTTGCATATTGACAAAGCACCACATCAATTATTTAGTTCTCTCCCGATTAGGTACTCAACAATATTAAATGTTATTAAACATGGCAAGAGGTGAAGCATAAATAAACTATCTATTTAGGCAAGATTAAATGAGTCCGAAACAACGAACAACAATTCCGAAAATCCCCATATGCAAATTATGGATTCGTACAGATCTGACCTAAAGCATATTTTAGAGTTGTTAAACAGCAAAATAAAGTGGACCATGTTAAACTAGGCATTTTTCTACCCCATTTACATATATAATTTATTTAAAATGGAGCTACGGTTATTAAGTTATGAAATAAATCATTTTAGCATGGCATAATGCAAATTTAATGCAACCAACAATATTAAACATTTTAATGTTGTTATCATGATGCGGATGACATGTGCAAGTTTATGCAATTTTGTGAAAACGTTAACAAGAGCATTAAGAAGCATTGTGTCACCGTGGAAGAAAGGTGCCACGGCAACGAATCCAAAATGGTGCCACGGCAACATTCCGGTTCCGTTAACTCGATCGAGATGTCGGGCAAAAGAAAGCGTGAGCGTGTCATGCAAGGATGGTGGGTGATCCCGGATTCCGGTTCCCACGGACGGTGGCATGGCAAAAGAGGGCATCGCAAGGATGATTCGATCACGGTCGGTCATCTTGGTGGTTATACCTTCGGATCGCTCAAACGGGACGGTTCGCTTCGAGAGGGAAGTAGTGGTTCACGCTCGCTCAAGAGGTACTTGGCGGGTCCGATTCCTTCGGGTTGTCGTGGTACTTGCGGTCTCGCTGATGGTAGTCGACACGGCGAGGGAAGTAGACGCTCATGTTCGGCGGTAGTGGTACATCTCGCCATCGGAAGTAGTTGTTCAAGTCCCGTGGATGTTCGGGGTCCACGGGTCTTCGAGGGTCGACGGTAGTGGTACACGCCATCGGGTACTTGTCGGATCCGGCCCTTGGCGATTCGGCTCCGTAGGGTACTTGTCGCATCATCGCGGAAGTAGTCATTCGGCTTCCGTATGACTTGGCGCCTTCGCCGTAGGGGTACTTGTCGTTATCCACCTCGATGTAGTCGCTCCCGCCGTAGTCGAACTTGACGATCCGAGGGGTACTTGGTGCATCACCGCAGTAGTCGATCTTGACGGAACCGAATGTCCTCGAGGTAGTCGTGGTACTTGGCATTCCGGAGACGGCAGGGGTATCGGACGGTCACGATGTAGTTGGACTTGACAAAATCACACCGCCTCGGTTATGATCTTCAGGAGCAGCGGCGACGCAGGCATGGGGAGGCTACCCGGCCCCTTGTGGAGCCCTCGGTGGTCGCCACCACCGGAGGAGGCGGCAAGGGCGAGGGGACCGGCGCAGGAGCGGCGAGGGTCGCGGAGGCGAGGACGCAGGAGGCCGGGCGCGGTGGAGGCGCACGGTCACGGCAGCGAGGAGAAGGTCGAGGCAAAGGAAGGCAAGGGCGAGGTGCGGGCGGAGCAAGGGGACGCGGGCGCCGGAGTTGGCCGAGCTCTGGGACGACAGGCACGGGCGGTGGCTTCGCGGGGGAGCCGAACGGAGGCGGGCGAGGCGAGGACGACGACGAGCATCGAGGCGACGGGCGCAGGTGCTCGAGGAGCCTTCCTCGGGCGCTTGGGCGACGGGATTAAAAGGCCAAGGTCAGAGGGAGAGATGAGGGGGATCGAGAGAAGCGAAGGGAGCGAGGGATCGGGCAGGGGTTCGGGAGAGATGGGGAGGACGAGGGATCGGGAGAGAAGCAAGCAAGAGGACGAGACAGAGGGGATCGAGGGAGGCTGGGCCTTGGGGCCTAGGGTTAGAAGGGGTTAAGCTATGGGTCAAGCTAGGCTAGGCCGGCCTGGTGGAGGAGGAAATGGCCAGGGCCGGTGGGCCTAGCTCCCTCTTCCTCTTTATATATATAGCGTAAAAGAAAATAGAGAGACAAAAGAAAGAGAGGGATAGGGAAAGAATTTGGGAACGAGGACAATTTTCCTGACTCATAAAAATATGAGGAATTTAACAAAATGGCCCGAGGATTTTTGGTGAACTCCGAAAAGATAGAATAATAATGGCAAGGTTTGGGGACCAAACTTGAAGTAGAAAAGGCATTGAATTTGCAAGTGGTTATGGTTAATTCCAAATAAATGGAATAATTTTAATATAGCTCCCTAATATCGGAGGGTATGTTATAAAGAGAAGTCACCATGTGAATCCTCGGTTTAAATGGATCAAAAATCCATACAATTTATTTAGAAGAGTTTAAAAAATTAATGATATGATGGCATGATGACATGATGCAATGCAAGAGATGACATGAGCAATGCAAAACAAAACAAAACACATGGCAAAACTCGAAACCCCGAAGGCAATCAAGTTCCGGTCTTGGGGCCACAACACTCCACCACTATTTAGAGGATCTCGCCCCGAGATCTAGGATGGCACCGGAGAGAAGCGAAGAGGAAGAGGTAAACAAAGTTGCTTCTCGACAAACGAAAGGAAACCAATGAACCTCGAGAGGTTGAAACAAAATGAAAGAAAGAGAACAACGAAGATGAAGAAAGTTGAAAACACTGTTAGAAAAGAGGAACATGGGATACGCATTTAGAACCAAGAGGTTTAGTGATAAGATAGATATTGAAACCACTCGTTAAAACTAGATAGACAAGGAATAAGATTGACAAAATTTGGGCAGCACTGACTGAAAATGGAAGGAATTAGAATCATGAACTAGAGAAGATGGGATGATAGTTGATGAAATCAACAACACACCGCCTCCTAACGATGCATGATAGATAGAAAGTTGGAATGAATAGAACGAAGAATGAAACCAACATCTCCCACCATAAATGAATTTGAAAGAGCATCCTTACGAAGTAAGATTGAACGGAGTTATTTGAAAAACAACAACGATAAGTATAAGCTTGTAGTGGGCTTATGAAAACATCTCAAAATTATGAGGTGAGTTTCGCCACCAACGGAAACAAATGATTGATTGATATCAACAAGAAGATGAAATCTTCTTACCCCAGAGAATAGGAGAAAACTTGGATCATTGATAAGCACCATAATAGCAAATTCCTTAGGGAAGCTTTAGGTGAAATATAGCCCAAGACAACTCCAATGAAGAGATTGATGGATTTAAAATACCTCATTCTTGACAACATGTGAAACATGAAACACGAACTCAAATTGTCGAGAATGACATAACACCACCTCAAATGATAAGGTAGAACGAATTTCACTTCAAATGCAAGAAGAAGAATACTTGAACTCCCAAAACAAAACATGTGTTGGAACCATGTTTATTTTGAAGTATGGCTTGACGGATCTTAACTCCGCGAGAAATCTTGAAGAACAATTGAAGAATGAAAAGAATCCTTGACGAACCACCATGTAGAAACTCCATGAAGAACTCCGTAAGAAAAGGATGATAAAAGAAAGAGAAGTTGAAAACACAAGGTGAAGCCTTGCAGGATAAGATGAAGCTTTGAAATGATATAACCGAGAAAACTTTGAACTCCGGAAAGAAAGATGAACAAATGAAATCACGAATTTTGATGATCCTCCGAATAAGGAATTGAACTTACTCGATGAAACAAGAATAAGAATTACATTATGCTCATCCTTCACCAATTAAATTGATGACAAGCAATGGATTTGGCATACTACTTATTCTCGTGAGAAAGGATTAAGATAGATATGGCGCAAACTTGGGAAGGTCTTCAACGAACCACCGTAGGATTGAAACAACGAATAAAATCTATATGGTAACGAAGGAAGAGAACTCTTGAACTAAACACCATAAGAATTGAGAATGAACGAAGAAGGCACAATTCACCGAAGAATTTGGAAATGAATAATGATGCTTGACAAAATTTAGATACATTAGAACGAAGAGATCATGAACTGATTAGAGGATATTTCAACGATGCACCGTGAGATTTGGAAAACAGGAGTTGAACGCTTGAATGAATAATTCTGAGATGATGGTTTCAAGAATCAAACCGAAAAGACTCTAAATGCTCCGTGGGTTAAAAGAATTTCACAATCAAAACAATTATGAGGATGGCACGGTTAGAACCATGAATCTTGAAGAGAAAGAAGCAGATAAAAGAAACTCATCTTCGGTCTTCAAAATTCGAGAATGACGACGAGAAACACCACCATGAATTGTTAAGGCACTCGAATGAAAATTATTAAGGTTGAACCACAAGAAGAGTCGTAAGATCCTCGAAAAGACCTGTGGGTTAGGGCCCACTCAAAAGAACCACCGCTGAACAATTGTTTGAAATAGATATTGCACCGTATAATTAAATGGCTTGAATGAGATAGCATCCTCAAAAGAACTTGAGTGAATTGAGAATGGAAACTAGAATCTTCCGAGATATCTTCAACACTCCTAACAATTGAATAACAAGAAGTGAAAGACTATGAGGTGCACCGTATGGGAAAACATTGTGAAAATAGGAAAAGGATAAGATCAACATCAAATCTTGAACTAAATCCACCGGAGAAGAAAATTAGAATGGAAAATGATAAGGTTGAAGCTTCCTTAGCGCCTTCATGAGAAATCACCGGATAAAACATTTAAAAGAAAAGAATGAAGAAACTTCACTCAACAAAATTGATACTTGATTAACAATCTGAGTCCTTGAAGAAAAAGGTGGAGGGCGGAAAACAAAGGCAACTTGGGTCGGATGAAACGAACACCGCTGAGAAAAGCTTAGAATTGATCTTGCGAATGTTGGAATGATTGATCCACTTGAAGAGAAGCACGGTTGAGAAAAGAATTGACATGACAAGCTCAAGGATCAAGAAGGATTAGTATTCACATAGCAATATGAGAACGCCATTTAGGAAAGGTATGGAATCAACACTTGACATTGAAGCAACTCAATACCACAAAAGGAACAAAACAAAGGATTTGGCTTGCGTATAAGCCGGAAACAAACATATGATAGATCCCATATCGTATCATGTGTGTTGGAAAGATATCCTACGAGATACTTGAATTCCCACCTATAAACTCCCTAAACTTTCTGGTTATGCAACTGGTGTTGGGGATAGGGACACAAAATATATCACCCAAACTAACAATACCTAGATCTAGCAGATCCATCCTTCAACACATAACCAAGAAATCCTTCGAAATCGCTTACCTCGACCTTCAAAAACATCCGTTATACAAGTCATGGCAATATTCCCGACTCGCCACAAAGATCGGGCTATCAGGTTATCTCACCAACAACTGCACAAAAGAGATTTCATGTCGGTAAAACTCTGTATTCCAGAATCGCAACGATAAAATTGTGACGACAACACCTCGTGAGCTCAACTCCCGGACACCGCCACAACCCCTAAATGTCGAGGCACCAAGAACAATGTTCTCGCCACAAAACCATCGGAACGATTCCAAGATACCCGCTGATCCTAAAAAAAAATTTAGTGAAATTTGAGGAGAGGAGAGTCAAAACTCTACGCCGTGATGCCTCACCAGAGCGCATTTAAGGACCGAGGAGTAAAAAGAATCCTATCCGATATATATAATCCTAAGACTCAAAACATTTTCCATTCTAGACTCAACAACGCCAAAGAAACAATCAAGTAGGGGGCTCCTAAGTCGGGAAGGCTCGATTACCAACTTGTATCGCCTCGATGCGGTTATATCTCCCACGTGTCGGGCACGACTTAGAGGCATAACCGCATTGAAAGCAATGTCGCAAGTGAGGTAATCTTCACACAACCCATGTAATACATAAGGAAAGAGATACATAGTTGGCTTACAATCGCCACTTCACACAATACATGAGTAAAGCATTACATCATACAGATACAATCAAGGTCCGACTACGGAACCAAAATAAAAGAAGACTACCCCAAATGCTACACAGATCCGCGATCGTCCCAACTGGCTCCACTCATCGATCAGCTGAAACGAAACAACACAATGAACAAGATCTTCATCGAGCTCCTCCTTGAGCTCGGGTCCATCACCGCACGGTTTCATCGGCACCGCAAACTGGTTTTGAAGTATCTGAGTCACGGGACTCAGCAATCTCACACCCGCCAGATCAAGACTATTTAAGCTTAAAGGTAGGACAGGGTAGTGAGGTGAAACTGCAGCAAACGACTAGCATATATGGTGGCTAACATACGCAAAAGAGAGCGAGAAGAGAAAGCAAGGCACGGTCGAACAACTATGATCAAGAAGTGATCCTCAAACTACTTACGCCAAACATAACTCCAACATCAGTTCACTTCCCTGACTACCGAGAAGAGACCATCACGGTTACACACGCGTTGGTGTATTTTAATTAAGATCAACTTCGGTTTTCTACAACCGACATTAACAAATTCCCATCTGCCACATAACCGCGGGCACGGCCAAAGATAATACCCCGCAGGGTGTCCCAACTTAGCCCATGATAAGCTCTCGATCAACGAAGGATATTCTTCTCCCCGGAAGACCCGATCAGTCTCGAATCCCGCCACAAGACATTTCACAGCAATAAAACAAGACCAAAGAAGTCACCTGATGTGCCGACAAATCCCGATAGGAGTCGACGACTCGCTCGTGGCAACATCGGATGAGACTAGCTACGAGTAAAACCAACCCTCGAGTTGCCTCAAGGTGGCCCCAAGAGCTAGCTCCTGGCCGACCAACACTGGGAGCACCGCCCGGGGCTAAATAAAGATGACCCTGCCCGAAACCCAAGGGAAAAAGGGCATAGGTGAGGCAAATGGTAAAACCAATGTTGGGCCTTGCTGAAAAGTCTTATTCAAAGCGAACTGTCAAGGGGGTCCCATAAATCACCCGACCGCTTAGGGACGCAAAATCCGGGAACATAATACCGATATGACGGAAACTAGGCGGCAAGAGGGAACAAAACACTGCATAAGGCCGAGCCTTCCACCCTTTACCAAGTATATAGATGCTAATTAAATCAGATATATTGTGATATCCCAACAAGTAAACATGTTCCAACAAGGAACAACATCTCCATGTTCCAACAAGGAACAAACTTCATCTTCACCGCAACTAACAACGCTATAAGAGGGCTGAGCAAAGCGTAACATAGCCAAACAACGGTTTGCTAGGAAAGGATGGTTAGAGGCTTGACATGGCAATATGGGTGGCATGATATAGCAAGTGGTAGGCATCGAGCATAGGCATAGCAAAAGAGCGAGCATCTAGCAAGCAAAGATAGAAGTGATTTCGAGGGTATGATCATCTTGCCTGAAATCCCGCAAGGAAGAAGAACGAATCCATGAAGAAGACAAACGGACGGTCGAATGAATCCTCACAACTCCGAACGAAACCGAAGCTAACGAGAGAAACAAACCGAAAGAAGCAAACAACATAGTAAACAACCATCACATAAACATGGCATGATGAACAATCAAGTATGATGCATGTCCGATTTAAATAGCATGGCAAAGTGCAACAAACAACACTACAAATTATGGAGCTCAATATGCAACGAAGTTGCATATTGACAAAGCACCACATCAATTATTTAGTTCTCTCCCGATTAGGTACTCAACAATATTAAATGTTATTAAACATGGCAAGAGGTGAAGCATAAATAAACTATCTATTTAGGCAAGATTAAATGAGGCCGAAACAACGAACAACAATTCCGAAAATCCCCATATGCAAATTATGGATTCGTACAGATCTGACCTAAAGCATATTTTAGAGTTGTTAAACAGCAAAATAAAGTGGACCATGTTAAACTAGGCATTTTTCTACCCCATTTACATATATAATTTATTTAAAATGGAGCTACGGTTATTAAGTTATGAAATAAATCATTTTAGCATGGCATAATGCAAATTTAATGCAACCAACAATATTAAACATTTTAATGTTGTTATCATGATGCGGATGACATGTGCAAGTTTATGCAATTTTATGAAAACGTTAACAAGAGCATTAAGAAGCATTGTGTCACCGTGGTGGAAGAAAGGTGTTACGGCAACGAATCCAAAATGGTGCCACGGCAACATTCCGGTTCCGTTAACTCGATCGAGATGTCGGTGCAAAAGAAAGCGTGAGCGGTCATGCAAGGATGGTGGGTGATCCCGATTCCGGTTCCCACGGACGGTGGCATGGCAAAAGAGGG
>JAHIAM010002453.1:0-30920 GCA_021605205.1 Aegilops longissima | reverse complement strand
TTGTATCCGCACTTGAAAGGGTGTGTTTTATCAAGTATCCGTTCTAGTTGTCATAAGCTCAAGGTACAACTCCAAGTCGCCCTGTTATCAAGATCGCGCTATCCGAATAGATTAACTTCGCAGGGTGCACCATCTTACCCAAAGACGCTTGATCCCATTTGGCCGACACACTTTCCGGGTCATGCCCGCCGCTGAAGATCAACACGCCGCAGCCCCACCTAGGCACAACAGAGAGGCCAACACGCCGGTCTAAACCTAAGCGCCGCAGGGTCTGGGCCCATCGCCTCGAAAGCACACCTCACGACGCTATGTGACGCTGCCGAAGCGCATCTAGCCCAAAGAAAGCGCCCAAATCAATCCGGGCCGCCGGCCGCCGTCACGACGCCCAAGCATTTCGCCGATACCACGACGCTCGATACCCATAACTACTCCCGCGAGATGGTTAGTGCGATAAGCTCAGAGCCAACTCAGATCAAATACCAAGACCTCGTTAAGCGTGTTAAGTAACCGCAACGCCAAACAGGCCAGCCCACCTCTCTCCTAGGCGGTCTCAAATCGCCTGCTGCCCGCCACAAAGATCCATCCAGAGGGCCGCGGACAAAGGTCCTTTCAGCCCCCAATGCGGAATCACTCATGGTGCTCCACCACCAATTCGACTTTAATCTCCACATGTATCATGTATAAGATATAGATATACCCGTGATCACCTCCCGAGTGATCACGGCCCGATAGTATAGCACGCGCAGACGGACAAGAATGTAGGGCCACAGATGAAAGTACTAGCATCATATAATAAGCATATAGGATTGCGTAAAGGTAACAACAAGAGTAACAAGGACAAAGCTATGCATCAGATAGGTATAATCGAAAGCAAGAATATGCTACACTACTCTAATGCAAGCAAGATAGAGAAGAGTAGGCGATATCCGTGATCAAGGGGGGGCTTGCCTGGTTGCTCGCAAGAGAGAGGGTCACAAACACCGTAGTCGAACTGCCACCGCAGCTGCTTGGTCTCGTAGTCTACCGGAGAGAAGAGGGGAAGAAACAATGAATACCAAGTAAACAGATGCATATCGATGCATGACATGCCAAGAAGCGATGCTAGGCATGCCCTAACGTGGTATGAGGGGGTATCGTTATGGGGAAACATCCGGAAAGTATTCCCGGTTTCGTGTTTTCAGCAGAGGAGCCGAGGGGGAAAGTTGCAGGTCTGATAGGTTAGGGTGTGTGGCGACGAACGGATCCGCGATCCGGATTCGCCTCGCTGCTCGAGCAACTTTCATGTTGAAAATATTTTAACCGAAAGTTACGGATTAAAAGATATGATTTTAAAAGATTTTAATAATTTCGAATTTAATTAATTAATTAATTAATTCGAAAATGGAATTATGACGTCAAAGATGAGGTCATATCGACGCAGCAGCCGCTGACCGTTGTCTTGTCAATTCGACATGTGGGTCCAGGGGGACCCACCTGTCATCCTCTAATTAAGTTAATTAGGATTTAGGTTAAATTAACTATAGTTTAATTAAACTTAATTAGTTAATTGAATTAATTAACCCGGATTAATTAACTTAATTAATTAATTTGTTAAACCATTTTATTTTTATTTTCTAAATACATTCAGGGTGGGGCCCCTAGTCAAGGGTTCGGGGGCCCTAGCGGTTGCTACGGGCGCCGCAGGCAAGTGGGCGCTTAGGCGTGGCGGCGCCACCCAGAGAGGGCCGAAGCGGGCGCAGAGGGGCGTGGTCGCTGCGGCGGGTGCCGACCGGGCGGCGCGGTGTAGCACCGCGGCAGAGGCCGAGCCTGGGCGGCGGCGCCAAAGGCCAGGCGGCGGAGGGCGCAGCTGGGCGCGAGGCGGCAGGGGGCTCACAGCGCACAAAGCGGCGGTGGCAGAGCCGGGCGAGGCTATGGCCAGGCGCGCCACGATAGGAACGGGCGGCGACGGAATGAGACGGAGGGTGGGGCGTGGTCTCGACTGGGTCGGCGCGTTCTGTCAGGCGAAATCGGCTGTGGGCGCCATGGCAGAGCGCGAAAGCGGGCGACGACGCAGGGAGCCGGACACAGGCAAGGGACAGAGGGGAGAGGAAGAGAGGCCGAGCCTCATCGCGTTCGTAGGGAACGAGGCAAGGGGGGTTGAGGAGGAGGACGGCGACGAGCGGTGGAGGTAGCACCGGCTGGGGAGGCCGGCGACGGGCGGCGGGACGAGCGGCGTGGCCTCGTGGTTCCGGCGAGGGGCTCCAAGCGGTGGTGGCGCTGGGACCGAGTGGTTTCTGTCGGGCAGCGCCATGGGAGGAGAGGGGTCGAGGCGGTGGCGGTCGGCGGGTAGCACCAAGGGGGGGAGCGCCGACGGGCGGCGTGGCGCCAGGGCGAGGGTTCGGTCTGATCCCGATTGATCGGGGGAAGGAGGGCGAGAGGAGAGGAGGGGCTTGTCCCCGATTGGTGGATCGGGAGGGTGTGGGGATTAGGGTTTGTGTGTGGGATATGGAGGTCCCTACTGGCTCGGTGGGCGGCTGGCAGGGGGCCAATGGGCCTCTTCGCCCAAATGAGGGGGGTTGTTTCTTTATTATTATTATTATTATTATTATTATTATTATTATTATTATTATTATTATTATTATTATTTATTTTCTATTTTACCTTAAGTCCCTTTTATTACAGCTTTTATAAAAATAAACACTAGCACCTAAATTTGTATTTATAAATATACTATGCCAATTTTAATTCTCAATCGGAAATAAAATAGTCTAATATTTTATAAAATTCAATAGGCATGTATTTAATTGTTTTAACTATCGCTTTAATTATCTTAGAGCCTTTAAACACTTTATCAAAGTTTGGTTTCTCCACCATAATTACCTATGCATTATTTAGCTCACTCCAACATTTTAGTTTTAAAGTTTGGAAACTTTTATTGTTTGCTCGATTTTGAATTTGAAATTAACTAGGTTCAACTAACGCGAAGTTTATCCACGGTAACCGAGGTGACGTGGCAACATTAGTGGGGATTATCAGAGCTTAATTATCTCAAGGCCACATCAAGCGCTACCGACAAAACTCCGTACTCAAGAGCATCGCGATTTAGGGACCTCATCGGCAGAGAGCTTGCAACATGTGTCGATGGGCGCCACACACGGGTTGCGTACCATCATACCGCGCTATCAAGAAGGTCGATGGCGATCAAGGCCGCGAGAGAAGCATCCCAAGTAGAGCGAGAGACCGATATCCCGAGGAAGTAAGACAAATCCTCGAGATCGGTCATGGAGAACTCGTGGTGGAGCTGGTCGGTGATGTGTTGGAGAAGCCCGCTACCGGAGGCGGAGGATGATGTCATCGACGAGAGAAGGTGTAGGCTATCTCGGTACCGCGTCAAACACGAACAGAGACACGTCGCTCTGGGAAGCCACGAACCCAAGACGATGAGCATGATGAGCGAACCGCCGCTACCACGCGCGAGGCGCCTGCTTAAGCCCATAGAGGGACTTGTGGAGCAGGCAGACATGCTGAGGCCGCGTGGGGTCGATGAAGCCGGGCGGCTGCTCACAGTGAACCACCTCATCAAGATCGCCATGGAGGAAGGCGTTTTGACATCCACCGGTGAACTGCCACCCATGGAGATCGCACGTCGAGTACAACGCGGATTGTAGCCGGTTTGACAACATGACTAAAAGTCTCGTCGTAGTCAATACCAGGCTGCTGAGAGAATCCGCGGACCACCCACTTGGCTTTGTATCGGGCAAGACCACCATCAGCGCCAAACTTGTGCTTGAAGATCCATTTGCCTGAAACAATGTTAGCACCAATCGGGCGAGGAACCAGAGACCAAGTGCGGTTCTGAATGAGAGCAGCGTACTCCTCGGTCATAACAGCACGCCAAAGAGGATCCTGAAGGGCGGAGCGATAAGTTTTTGGGATGGGAGAGATGACGGAGTGCTCGGCTGACAGATTGAGTTTGTCAATCCGCTGGACGATGCCGCGCTTGGCGCGCGTGAGCATGGTATGAGTGTTGATGGCCGGAGCAGTGCTGCTGCGGGAGCGCCGGGGAGGGGGAGGGGGTGGCGGTGGTGGTGGGGAAGGAGATGGGGCGGGAGACGCAGCGGCGTGGGCGCGGGCGAGGCGGGCTCGTCGACGAGGCGCGTGGGGGAAGCCGGGCCATGCATGGTGGGCTGGGCCGGAGAGGCCGGCGCCATGCTGGGCTGGCCCGGTATGGTGTCGAGGACCACGGGGTCGGGTTGCGTGGCGGCTAGGTCGAGCAGAAAATCAAGATCGTCCGGGGATGCATCGGTGCGATCCGTGGCGAAGGGAAAGGTGTGTTCGTCAAAGATGACGTGACGGGAGATAATGACACGACGCGATGACAAGTCGAGGCATCTGTAACCGCGATGGGAGGTGGGGTAACCGAGGAACACGCACGCAGTGGAGCGTGGAGTGAGTTTGTGAGGTGCCGTGGCGGATTGGTTCGGATAGCACAAGCACCCGAAAACGCGAAGTTCGGAGAAGGAAGGTTTTTGTTGGTATAGTAGGGTATAAGGGATGCGGAATTGCAGGGCTTGGCTAGGACGGCGATTTAGGAGGAAGGTGGCGACAGAGAGAGCCTCGGCCCAATAGGAAGGAGGCATGAAAGCCTGGAAGAGAAGGGTGTGGGTTATGTCATTGAGGGTGCGGATAGCCCGCTCAGCCTTGCCGTTTTGAGGAGAAGTATAGGGGCAAGACATGCGTAGGTGAATGCCATTGCGGGAAAGAAACTCGACAAAGGTGGAGTTAACAAACTCGGTGCCGTTGTCTGTTTGGAATAACACTACCGGTAGGTTGAATTGTGTGCGTGCATAGGCGACGAAGTTAACAAGAAGATCACATGTGTCGGATTTCCGTCGGAGTGGGTAGGTCCACATAAAATGAGAAAAATCATCAACAATGACCAAATAATATTTGAAGCCGGAGTTACTAGCAACGGGTGATGTCCACAAATCACAATGAAGTAATTGAAACGGAACGACACAAAAGGTGGATGATCTAGTAAACGGTAGACGCACGTGCTTGCCAAGTTGGCATGCATGACACACTTGAGTGCTTTTATTACAAGGTATATCAAATTCTGAAGATAAATGTGACATAGAGTCACAACCGGATGTCCTAAGCGACGATGCCATAGCTCCGATGAGGTGGTGGTGGCGACGAGTCCAAACGGCGAGGTGGTGGCGCTGGTGTTGGCAGAGAACTCAGAGAGCGGACTGGGCTACTGCAGCTAATAATCTCGCGCCGAGTGTGAAGATCCTTAATAGAAAAACCACACGGGTCATATTCAACAGAAACCGAGTTATCAATGGTAAACTGACGAGTAGAAAGAAGATTTTTGATAATATCGGGAACAACTAGAACATTGTTGAGGTGGAAAGTGTGGCTAGGTGTGCGGAGAGTAATTTGGCCGGTGGCGGTGACGGGAAGGGGATCGCCATTGCCAACGGTGACACGGAGTGGAGGGGGAAGGTAGGAGGAGGTGGAGAGTATACCAGGGTCGGAGACCATATGCGAGGTGGCGCCGGAGTCCATAACCCAGGCGCCTGGTGTAGACGGGCCGGCGGCTGGTGAGCCGGTAGTGGCGTTCAGGGCGGCGACGAGGGCGGAGCAGTCCCATGCCGGGCCGGGGTTGTACGGCGCCGCAGGTGGAGGCGGGTTGGTGCCCTGTGCCCGACCGCGCAAGGGCCACTGGTCGTAGGCCACCTGTCCCGGGGCACCTGTGGACCGATGGGCGGCGGCGCGGTGCGGCAGCCGCTGGGCCGCCCAGGAGGCTGCGCCCGGCAGAAGAGCCGGGCGGCGGAGGGGCGCCAAGTGGCTCAGATCCGCCGGGCCCGCCGTGTACGGGTTGAAGCAGATGCACGGGCCAGGTGTCGCGGGGGGGTGGGCGTTGTTGGAGTTGGCCGCACCCCCGCTGGCGTTCTTCTTCTTCGACCAGTGGCCGCCGTTGCTGTTGTGTCCGCCGGAGGTGGCGTGGCCGCCGGGGTTGCCGCCGGTGGAGGATCCGGCGGTGTTGCCGTAGAGGGCGACCTGAGAGGACCCGGAGCCACCGGGAACGGCGTTGGCGAGCTGGTTCTCCCGCAGAAGGAGGAGGGAGCGCGTCTGCAGGAACGTCGGAGGCGGAACCTGCATCGTGACGAGGGTGGTGATGTCGGAGAAGCGCGGATTGAGGCCCCGAAGGCATGTGAGGACCAAAGTTTGGTCCTCGCACGGTTGCCCCACGCCCGCCAACGCTGCCGGAGAGGGCCTTCAGCGGTGGCGAGGGCGGTGATGGTGAGATCGCCGACGATGGCCCGGAATCGCGCCGAGGTAGACGACCGGTGAGTTGGTTGTCGAGGAAGAGGTTCCGGATCGCGCGCAGCGCGCCGTGACGCGGGTCCGATCTTGGGCCATGATGGTGTCCAGATGTCGCTGCCGATGGAGCCATACAACCACGAACGGACAACGAAGTCTCGGCGCCGCCACTCGGCCGCGGCGTCGTCCGGCGGGCGGACGGCAGAGATGTGATCCATGAGCTCGCATTTGCCGAGGAGGACAAGGATGAGCATGCGCCACTTGGCGAAGTTGGATCGCCGCAAGTCGAGGACGACGGAGACGTGCGGCAACATGGACGGCCTGAGAGGCCGGCGACGAGAGGGCGGGGGCGGGGGCGGCGGAGGTGGAGTTGGTGAGGGCCCCGGAGGTTTGCGCCCCGAGCATGGACGACGAGGACGCCAGCCGACATGGCGGCGATCGGGCAGAGGGGAAACCAAGGGCGGCGCTTTAGGGTTTGGGCGGCGGCGGCCGGGAGGAGGCGCGCAAGCTAGGTTTAGGAAAGAAGGGCGATACCATGTAAGCGTAGAATCGCTTGAGGGAAGACGCCTCAAGGGGCGCACTGCTCATATATTTATAGCAAGATTACAAGTCTTGAAGACCAAGAAAGAATCCTATACGTATATGTACAACCGTATACAAATGAAATACACATGAATAGCTATACAAAATCATACTTTAACAATCGCCGATATGCAGCTTTATGACTTCCAAGGTGGTTTCGCCAATAAAGGCGAGCCATTGCCGTTGAATCGAATCGCATCGGGCAACACCCCGACACGCCATCGAACTCCAGATCCGCACCCCGCCCAACTAAGATGTTGGAGGAGTAAACCATACCGCCGCCACGAACCACTTAACCTGCATCCACCATCTTTCAGATGCCGCCGATGCAGATTACACCGTGATCCGCCTTGGACTACCTCCCAAGCTCCACGCCGGCTGAACAAACGCCGCCGCAACGGCGGAGCCCGGCGACACAGTCCACCACGAGGATGCCGCCGCAGCCGCACCATCCTTGCTTGAACAATCTGGTTTCCAAATCCACCCCGAATCGTCTCGTTGAGGAAGGATCTGAAAATTTATTAATCGGCGCCGCCATCGTCACTGCCGAAGCTATGACGATGAACAACCTAAAATCCTAAGAAACTAATGCCTAAAACAATCCACGTGCGTGGATCCGGCGACTCCCTCACCACCAACGACCGAGGTCGTCGACGAAGGGGAGCCGCCGAAGGACGGCGGTGGAGAAAGACGCCGTGGCGGCACGAGATCGCCTTTCTTTTCTTCTCCTGGAAGAAAGAAAGCGACCCGTGTTGGCGTTGTCGATGCCTCTGCTGTCCAATTACCTAGCAGCCGTCAAACCTTTCCCAACCTAGACAGGTGGGCGGCAACAGCAATCCGCCTAGATGCGGTTTCTCTACCGTTTCTACCGACCGACATCCTCACACACGTACGCCGCGTGGGCTAGCAAATTACTACTGGTAGTAGATGGCGTTGTTTTCGTGGCGAGATTTGCAGGATCTCCTCGGCCATTTTGCGCGTAGAGGCGCCCCTGGAACCGCAGGAATCACGGGAGTTGAATACCGTCGTCTCTCTCACTCACTCTCTGTGACCTGTGATGGAGGGGCACACGCGTCCGATGGTACTGTTCCCGGTGGGACGAGACTTGCCTGCCCGAGTGGTGGTTTGGTCTCTTCTTTCTCCGTTCTCTTCCCTTGTGTGCCGTTTTTGCTTAATCATCGACGGCCGAGTGCCCGTTTATAAGGGCGAAAGCAAGCAAAAATAAATCAAGGCTGTGCTGTGCTCCCCCGCGCTTTTCGGTTGCCGTGTCCGTGTGGGCCAATCGGCCGGTACGATGATTGCCGGGTTCCGTGCCCCGAAGCCGCAAAGCCGAGCAGAATTTGCGCCTGGCATCCGTCGAGAGCGCCGACGGGATGTGTCGTTCCCTCGGGATTCGCCGCTTCCATTTAGACTAGTGTCAAAGGAGGAGATTTCAGTAGAGTGAACTCACCACTGTACCATCGTCTGAACTGAAGGTAATCCAACTGTATCATGGTCAAAGTCATCATACAGCCGGACTTAGTAAGTCCAGCCCCTCAATCAGCCGCGGACGCGCTCATTGACCAATCATTTCTGAAATTTTTCTTCTCGCAGACGAACACCTCAACTAACATATGTCAAATCCATATAAACTCATGCAACTACGTAAACAATGCATTACATATCTCAAATTCATACAAACTCATCAAAGTATTGCCATCAGACTACCAAAATTTGACAAGTTTTAGAGCATCAGTCCCTCAAACTCTAGCAGACACGCGGTGGCACGGACCCGGCACTCCTCAATTTGTGTCCTCCACATCCGCACTCCTCAGAGCATCTCCAGCCGCGCCCCCAACAAGGCCTCCCGGGCGATTTTTCGACGGCGCCAAAAATCGCCCAACCAGGCTTCTAAGGGCCCAATTTTCGCGGCTCGACCAAAATTACGCCGACGACCTAACCCGACCTCGGCGAGCTGGGGCGCTGGGCGCCGGGCGACCGTTTTATACGCGAAGAGCCGCTGGCCCTCCTTGCCGGCCGACTATCTCGCTTCGCCGCTTGTCGCCCTCATCGCTTCGCTTCATGGGCGAATCAATTCTAAAGTCGTTGGGCCGCCGCCACGGGTCACCTCCGCCATTGATGCCTCACGGGCGGCGAATGAAGGCGCGACGACGCTACGACCACAGATGCCACGCCAGAACGCTGGCGGCCACGCGCGCGCGGCGCGCCCGCCAGATAAGCCGACCCAGGCACGGCGGCACACACAGAGTCTCCATCGCCCACGCGCCCTCTCTCTCCCCCTTCCTCCCTCTCCCCTCGCCGTCCCCAGTTCAAAGACATGGCCGAACGCTTCCCTGGCGACGGCGCGGCGGCGAACGGCTTCGGCCGCCGTCACCTTCACAAGGATGAAGATCGGCCTTCGAGGCCGAGTACCCGTCCCGCCGGACATGCGGTGCCTGTGGCGGAGAATCAGCCGCCGGGGTCCCGTGCCACCACCGCCATCGGGACGCTGGCGGCGGCGGAGATCGCACAGATCCGCGCCTCCTCGCCGCGGGGCGGCGGGGAGGAGCCGCTTACGCCCCGGCAGCCCGCCTGGAGCTGATTTCCGCCGCCACGCCGAAGTAGCTCGAGGCCACCAACGACGCTGTGTTCTCCGCAGCTCAACTCCGAGGGGCGGCGCCATATGGGCGTGTCGGCCAAGACGCTGGAGGCCATCTCGAGTACATCGAGGGCGGCAACACGCCGAGGCCGGAGTACCCCGAGCCCCGCCCTTCTTCGCCGCTGTGGAGCTCGTGGACGCCGAGGCGCATGGACCCCGGGCGCCCTCCTCTCGTCCGGCCGGTCGGCCAGCTCTCCTCGCCCGCCCGCTCAAGCCGGAGCCCCAGACACGCCGCTACCGGCGCACTCAAGCAGCCTCGGCGTCCGTGACGCCGACTCCACCTCGCCGGGCAGCCTCGCCTCGCCGCGCCTAAACCGGAGCCCAGCCTCCTCGAGTACGAGGAGATAGCCCGCGCGGCCCGACGAGGACGCCCTACGGTGGGCGCACGACAACTACCTCCACGACGAGATGGTCCGGCAGCGCCGGGCCCTGGAGGAGATCGCCGCCCGCAAGCGTGGGCGCGAGGACGAGCACGACGTCGTGATCCTCGACAGCGACGACGACGAGGACGCCGCTGGACCGTCCAACCCGCTGCGCCAACCGAGGGAGGGTTGCAGCAGGGACGGTGGCCGCGACGGAGGCGACGATGACGACGGCGGCGGCGACTACACGCGGTTCTACAACCTCCTCGGCATGTAGAACTGCGTGGGCGGTAGGCGGCAAGAAGCGGCGAGGGGCGAGGGAGACGGCGGGCGGGCCTAGTAGTGTTTTTTTTTATTTTTTGTAAAATATTGGCGTGTTTGTGCCGTGTTTGGTTGAATTTGGTTTGAACTCGCCGAAATATGTATGAACTCGCTGAAAATGGTTGAATTTGCGCCATGTTTGCGCCGTACTTTAATTTTCAAAAATCCGTACGCCATGACCGGTGGAATCACGCCTCAAATGCTGCTTTATGCCGGTTTCTTCGGGGCAATTTTTAGCGCCTCCTGGTGGGCCAACGGCTGGAGATGCTCTCATATCCAATACCCTATATCCATACTACCCATGCAATGTGAGGATAAATTACGTAGATCATCGCACGGACTATAAATCAGAGCTAAGTATGCACATTCCGATCACCAAAAGATCACACACGGATCTCTAAAAACTACTCAAAGTTCACATAATCCACATACGACGGTCAGGTTCTAGCTGGAGATAAAAATAACTAGTAATTAACTACGCAGACGGCGGAGATTCACCACTTACTCGACGGGCCTTTGCCCTTCTGGTGGGCGGCGTAGCTGTAGGCGTCGGATGCTGGTGGTGGATCATCAAAGTCGTCGGAGGAGGAGTTGCGGTCCTCGTCGTATTCGTCAGAGAGGACGATGAGCCCCTACAGTCGTCGAACGACCTTGTCTTGCTGCCGCTTTATCTTGGTCAACTGAGCCGCCTCCGCCACATTGCTCTCCGACTGCTCAATGGCAAGCCGGAGCGCCTTCGCGTTCTTCCGCCGTAGGCGGCAAGTGTCCATCTTCATCGTCGTGAGCGACCGGCGATAGACCCAAGCGAGGGGCCGACCGTCCTCGCCGGGCCCTGTCGGCATCCGTGGCGGCACCACACAGACTGCTCCATTGCGTCCCGCTCCCTTGCCCGCTGCCTCTCACGGCTGGCGGTGCGGGCACTAGCACCTACCGCTTTCCGTACGGAATAGCGGCCATCGGGGGAAGGGGGCGACACGGGTGAGGAGTGGACTGCGCTTCCCTACATGAGCCGCGCGCTGGCCGGGAGAGGCCAGCTCCAGCGTCCACACTGCACCGGCGCAGGAGCTGCGGCGAAGCTGCAGATCCGCAGCTGCCTCCGGTGTCCCCTTGGACTGTTCCAAGGCAATGCAGAGGGCCAGCTCCTCATCGACGTTGTTGTCAGAGCCGGAGTGGCTGCCAGAGCTCGACTATGCGTCGGATTGGATCGGAATCGAAGAGGGGAGAGGAGAGGACAGAGCGACAAAGGAGAGTGCGTGAGCTAGGAGCCGGATTGGGTTTCTTTGTGGTACAGACGTGGGGTCGGTGGTGGGCCGGTCCAGTCAGCTCCGACTGTTGGAAATATGCCCTAGAGGCAATAATAAATTGGTTATTATCATATTTCCCGTTCATGATAAATGTTTATTATTCATGCTAGAATTGTATTGACCTGAAACTTAAATACATGTGTGAACACATAAACTGCATTGTGTCCCTAGTAAGCCTCTACTAAACTAGCTCATTGATCAAAGATGGTTATGGTTTCCTAACCATAGACATGAGTTGTCGTTTGATAACAGGGTCACATAATTGGGAGAATGATGTGATTTACAGACCCAACCGTAAGCTTAGCATCAGGTCCTTTAGTTATTTGCTATAGCTTTCTTCATGTCAAGTATCTGTTCCTTCGACCATGAGATCATGCTACTCCCGGATACTGGAGGAATGCCTTGTGTGCTATCAAACGTCACTTCGTAACTAGGTGATCATAAAGGTGATCTACAGGTATCTTCGAATGTGTCTGTTGGGTTGTGTGGATCGAGACTGGGATTTGTCACTCCGTGTGATGGAGAGATATCTCTGAGCCCTCTCGGTAATACAACATCATAAGAAGGTTCATTTGCCTAATGAGTTTAGTCACGGGATCTTGTATTATAGAATTAGTAAAGAGACTTGCCGGTAATGACGTTGAACTAGGTATGGAGATACCAACGATCAAATCTCGGGCAAGTAACATATCACTGGACAAAGGGAATTGCATACGGGATTGAATGAATCCTCGATATCGTGGTTCAAACGATAAAGATCTTCATTGAATATGTCGGAATCGATATGGGCATCCAGGTCCCGCTATTGGTTATTGACCGGAGAGAAGTCTCGATCATGTCTGCACTATTCTCGAACCCGTAGTGTCGCACGATTAACGTTCGGTAGCGCTAGGCTAGTGTTGAGACATTAATAGTGGAAAGTCCGAAGGTTGTTCGGAGTCCCGGATGGGATCCGGGACATCACGAGGAGCTATAGAATGGTCCGGAGGTAAAGAATCGTATATGGAAAGTTGTTATCGGGGTTCCGGAAAAAGTTTGAGTTTTTTTGGTATTGTACCGGGAAGGTTCTAGAAGGTTCCGGAGTGGGGCCCACCTACTTTGGAGGACCCACATGAACGTGGGTATTGGGTAAAGTCCCCACAACCCGGGTCTAGGTGCACCAAGATACTCCCTTCAAAGGAATAGTATCATATCCCCAAGGGCTAAGATCAGGATCCCTAAAAAAGGGGATAGCGATCTGTGGGGAAGGAAAGGAGGGATTCCTTCCTCCCCCTTTGACCAACGACACTAGGGGGCAAGCCACCAGCCCTCTCCACGCCTATATAAAGGTAGGGAGGCATGGTGGGCATCCCCCCTTCGACCCTTGCCCGTTACATCTCCCAACTCCTCCCACGTTTCACCGGTACGTGCTTGTCGAAGCCCTGTCGGAGTTCTGCAACCACCACCACCACCATGCCGCCATGTTGGTTCAGATCTCATCTACCTACTATCCCTCATTCGCTGGATCAAGAAGGAGAGGACGCCACCGAGCCGTAAGTGTGCTAAACTCGGAGGTGCTGCACATGCGGTACTTGGATCGGATTGTGAAAGTGCAACTATCCCTAGGTGGTTTTGGTAATTCATAACAACATATAGCTCATTGAGCTAATGCTATTCCAAGACTATTGTTTCAGGAAAGCTCAATGAATGGCATGGCATGGATGATGAAAGTGGATCCCTCAAAATACTAAGGACAAAGGATTGGCTCAAGCTCAAAAGCTCAAGACTCTTCATTTTACATTTTAGTGATCCAAGATCACATTGAGTCTATAGGAAAAGCCAATACTATCAAGAAGGGATGAGGTGTTGCTTAATGAGCCTCTTGCTTCATGTGCTTAGTGATATGCTCCAAAACCCTCAACTACTTTCCCACATCCACAAATGACCTAAACCTAAAGCCAAAATCGTCACTCCGATTCTTTCTATCCGCGCCACCGATTCCAAAAGTCATAGCCACCGCCACAAACCCTAAGCAAATCGGTCTTATCGATAGGGATCTCGGTCTCACCGAGATGGGGTTGCAATCTCTCCGCTTCCTTCAGAACGCTTTTGGTCTAACCGAAGTGAGCGATCGGTCCCACCGAGATTGCAATGTAAACTCTCTGCTTCTTTTGTAACATTTCGTCTCACCGAAAAGAGTAAAATCGGTCCCAAATGAAGTTTACTCGACCAACTCTCTCGAAAGCTTATTACCAAATCGGTCTCACCGAAGTTTGTGTAATCGGTCTCACCGAGATTACGTTATGCCCTAACCCTAACCGAATCGGCCTCACCGAGATGCATGTCACCCCAATCAAAATCACTAACGGTCACTAGGTTTACTAAATCGGTCCGACCGATTTTAACGATTCGGTCCCACCGAGTTTGGTAAATTATGTGTAACGGTTAGATTTTGTGTGGAGGCTATATATACCCTCCACCTCCTCTTCATTCATGGAGAGAGCCATCGAATCTAACCTACACTTCCAACTTACCATTTCTCGAGAGAGAACCACCTACTCATGTGTTGAGGCCAAGATATTCCATTCCTACCATATGAATCTTGATCTCTAGCCTTCCCCAAGTTGCTTTCCACTCAAACCCTCTTTCCACCAGATTCAAATCCTATGAGAGAGAGAGAGTTGAGTGTTGGGGAGACTATCATTTGAAGCACAAGAGCAAGGAGTTCATCATCAACACACCATTTGTTACTTCTTGGAGAGTGGTGTCTGCTAGATTGGCTAGGTGTCACTTGGGAGCCTCCGACAAGATTGTGGAGTTGAACCAAGGAGTTTGTAAGGGCAAGGAGATCGCCTACTTCGTGAAGATCTACCGCTAGTGAGGCAAGTCCTTCGTGGGCGACGGCCATGGTGGGATAGACAAGGTTGCTTCTTCGTGGACCCTTCGTGGGTGGAGCCTCCGTGGACTCAAGCAGCCGCTACCCTTCGTGGGTTGAAGTCTCCATCAACGTGGATGTACGATAGCACCACCTATCGGAACCACGCCAAAAACATCCGTGTCTCCAATTGCGTTTGAATCCTCCAACCCTTCCCTTTACATTCTTGCAAATTGCATGCTTTAATTTTCGCTGCCTATACACTCCTTGCATGCTTGCTTGAATTGTGTGATGATTGCTTGACTTGTCCTAAAATAGCTAAAATCTACCAAACTCTAAAATTGGGAAAAAGTTAAGTTTTTATTGATCAAGTAGTCTAATCACCCCCCTCTAGACATACTTCAAGGTCCTACAGATTGGATCGCGACGCGAGTACGACTAAGCCAACCATGATCTCTAGATCGTTAACGCTTTCGGTATACAAGGTTATGTAGACACCACTCCCCTCTCATTGCTATACATTTCCTAGATTAGATCTTGGGTGTTCGTAGGAAATTTTTTTCATGCTTCCTTCCCCACCAGTGGTATCTAAGCTTGGTCTATGCGTAGATGTATATGCACGAGTAGAACACAAAGTTGTTGTGGGCGTTGATGTTGAAAGTGCTTACTTCCATTGACTTATTTGGATTCGGCGGTATTGTGGGATGAAGCAGCTCGGACCAACCTTACATGTCCACGCACATGAGACCGGTTCCACTGTTTGACATGCAACTTGTATTACATAAACGTGGCTTTGTGATGACCCACAAGTATAGGGGATCAATCATAGTCCTTTCGATAAGTAAGAGTGTCGAACCCAACGAGGAGCAGAAGGAAATGACATGTGGAACCGGTAAGGTTGGTCTGAGATGCTTCGGCAAGGTATTTTGTAACGAGCAAGTAACAGTAACGGTAAAATAAAGTGCGGCAAGGTAGCCCAATCCTTTTATGGTAAAGGACAAGCCAAAACGTCTCTTATGATAAGCAAAGCGTTCTTGAGGGTACACGAGAATTTCACCATGTCACTTTCATCATGTTGGCTTGATTCCTGTTCGCTACTTTGATAATTTGATATGTGGGTGGATCGGTGCTTAGGTGTTGTTCTTACTTGAACAAACCTCCTACTTATGATTAACCCCCTCACAAGCATCCACAACTACGAGAAAAGTATTAAGATAAAATCTAACCATAGCATTAAACTTTTGGATTCAAATCGGTCCCTTATGAAGTAGCGCATAAACTAGGGTTTAAGCTTCTGTCACTCTAGCAACCCATCATCTAATAACTACTCCACAATGCATTCCCTAAGGCCCAAGTATGGTGAAGTGCCATGTAGTCGACGTTCACATGACACCACTAAGGGAATCACAACATACATATCATCGAAATATCGAACACATATCAAGTTCACATGATTAATTGCAACATGACTTCTCCCGTAACCTCAAGAACAAAAGTCACTACTCAGAAATGATAATCATGCTCAAGATCAGAGGGGTATTAAATAGCATAATGGATCTAAACATATAATCTTCCACCAAATAAACCATATAGTAATCAACTACAAGATGTAATCAACACTACTAGTCACCCACAAGTACCAATCTAAGGTTTCGGTACAAAGATTGAACACAGGAGATGAACTAGGGTTTGAGAGAAGATGGTGTTGCTGAAGATGTTGATGGAGATTGCCCTCCCAAAGATAAGAGGGTTGTTAGTGACGACGATGACGATGATTTCCCCCTCCGGGAGGGAAGTTCCCCCGGCGGAATCGCTCCGCCGAGGGCAAAAGTGCTCTTGCCAAGGTCCACCTCAAGACAGCGGCGCTTCGTCCTGAAAGTCCTCCTATGATTTTTTCTACATCAAATGACTTTTATACCAGAAGATGGGCACCGGAGGTGGGCCGAGGAGGGCACAACCCACCAGGGCACACCTGGGGGGCCTGGCGCGCTCAGGTGGGTTGTGCCCACCTGGTGGGCCTCCTTCGTTAGTTATTTGCTCCAGTATTTTTCATATATTGCAAAATAATTCTCCGTAAATTTTCATCTCATTTGGAGATGTGCAGAATAGGTAACTCTGACGTAGCTTTTCCACGTCCAGAATTCTAGCTGCCGGCATTCTCCCTCTTTGTGTAAACCTTGCATATTATGAGAGAAAAGCCATTAGAATTACTCCAAAAAGCATTATTATGCATAAAAATATTATAAATAACTGTAGGAAAACATGATGCAAAATGGACGTATCAACTCCCCCAAGCTTAGGCCTCGCTTGTCCTCAAGCAAATAATCGAAATCGAAAAACATGTCCACATGCTTAGAGAGAGAGGTGTCAATAAAAACAAAATATGGACATAGAATCATCATGTTTATTATTATAAAGGCAAAGAACTTTAACATAAGGTTTATCACACAACTTTTATCATATAACTTCTCATGAGCAAGTAACAATTCATCATAACATTGAAGTATAAAGCATAAACCTTATTGAAAACCAACAAATTATGTTCTTAGTCAACTTTGCAACTGCAATTCATCATATTTTCAGGAAGGGTCATTTGTCGGAGCATTTTGTCAAGTCCGCATACTCAACCATCATTTAACCTTTTATGGTTGCTAACACTCACATCATACACATGAGCAAAATGTTTCAACCAGACACATAGAAAGATTGGGGCTTATAGTTTTGTCTCCCAACATATTCACCTCAAGGGTCATGGCAACAATAATAACTCATGCCCACTCATTTCCAACTGAATGTATGTGCCTAGATCTTTCCTCACCACATGATGCTTGCAAAAAGAGAAAATAAAAAGGAATAGGGAAGAATACTTTGACTCTTACATAAAAGTAAATGCATAAAAGTAAAGGATAGGCCCTTGGCAGAGGGAAGCAGAGGTTGTCATGCGCTTATTTGTTTGTATGCCAAATCCCTTAATGCAAAAGAATGTCACGTTATATTGCCCCTTATGATGGTAACCTTTATTATGCAGTCTATTGCTTTTATTATTTTGCCATCACAAGTTCGTACAACGCTCAATTTTCTCTTACACTAAATGATCCAACACATTTAGAAGCAATTTTATTGCCTCATTGCACCGATGACAACTTACTTGAAGAATCTTACTCAATCCATAGGTAGATATGGTGGACTCTTAAAATAAGATTTTGGGTTAAGGGTTTTTGGATGCACAATTAGTATCTCTACTGAGTGCAGAGTTTTTGGCTAGCAAAGATATTGAGCAAGCACCACATGTTGAAGGGTCTATGACAATATAACTTCTATGTGAATATGAACAAACATAAATCAATACATTGTCTTCCTTGTCCAACGTCAACAATTTTGACACAAAACATTTAATGGGGGCTCACAATCATAAAAGATGTCCAAGATAGTGTATTTGCATGTGAATCTTCTCTTCCCTTATTAATTCTTTCATGAATTGCATCATTGACCAATGTTATGTTTGTCAATATCCAATAAATTTTACCACTTATACTTTTCCTTATGTGATGTCATTACTTACCATAAGATTAGCATATGATATTTTTCATTTATTTTCCTTTATTTTTTATTGAAAAAAAAAGGTAAAGAAAGCAAAAATCTAACTACTCTTTATTATGTATCTCGCACATGATTACATAGATAGATAGATCACTAAGCAAACACTCGAAAAGAAAGGGTCCAACTAAACTTTTATTCAACTAAATCATAGGATAACTAAAGATCGAACTAAAATAGATAAAGGCAAAGATAGTGGTGGTGATACGATACCGGGGCACCTCCCCCAAGCTTGGCAAAATCCAAGGGGAGTGCCCATACCATGAACTCATGTCTCCTTTGGTGCCGAAGATGAAGGCGGTGGTGATGAGGTAGAAGCGAGCTTATCTTCCGGTTTCCATGGCAGTGGTTCACCATCATAAGAGGAAGCGCGAGTCTCAAGGGTCCTGCAACTGGTTGCCAAACTCATAGCTTTAAACCTTGCCTCATATTCAAAGACTTGTTTTTGGAGATCATAGATTTGGCTTTGCAGAAAATTGATTTGCTCGGTGAAGGTGAAGACGATATCCTTCATGGATTTGCCATCCACCTTGAGATCACTGGTGAAATCCGCAATTATGAGGTGATTAGCATTGAGTCCACACTCCACCATCCCCTTGCACTTGAAGACCTCCTGCTCCATGGCTTCGAGTCTAGCCTCCACGTTTCCCGTCCTCTTGGGGCACTGGAAGCCCCTGATATGGAGCACCCCCTCACACATCTCGATGGCTTGAGGGTGCTGCATCACCTCCTGCAAGTACGGGCTGATGACGTTCTGAAAGAACTTGTCCTTGGAGGAACTCGAAGCGTCCATGGTGATCTAGATCTGTCAGAAAACAGCAAGAAAGAAGAACATAACATTTATCCATGATACGGTGGTTAATACGTTCGGGGGTATATAAAGATTGTTTATCTTGAGAAACAAGGAAAAGGGAGGAAAATGGAGTGGGGAAGGTGCCCGAGGTGGGCACAACCTACCTGGGCGCGCCAGGGGGCCCAGGCGCGCCCTCGTGTCTTGTGCCCCACTCGGGTGCCTTCCTGGTTGTTTCTTATTTTCCTAATGTAGCGACCCGACCCGAATGGATCAAGTCTCTGTGCTTAAGTGTCATCCCTGGATCGGTATGCTGGCACAAACAGTACTCGAGGATTTATAACAAAGGTAAATCACATGTATAAAGTAACGTAAATACTATTACCTCAATCCAAATAGCGGAAGTAACAAGGTTGTGGATTCCCATCAACACCAACGGCAAAGTTGAGTGTAGAAATCGTAACCCTAACGTATCACTTACTCGTCAGAAGATCCTGCAACATGAGACGTTGCAGCCACAAAGGGTCAGTACATTGAATGTACTAGCAAATTCACACCATAGAGCAATGATGAAATATGGCTATCACTACATGCATATATGGCTGGTGGAAAAGCTCTATGGTTATAAGGGTTTTGCGAAAAGCCAAATTTTCCCTACTGCAAAGGAATAAATTTATTTAACTATCATGGTGGTTGTTAAACATTGAGAATGGTTGACAACATTCTCAATCCCAATTAAGCATCATCATTAAACCCAAACAAATTATATTGAGTAACGTGATGAGATCAACATGATAATCCAAGAACTAGATACTCAAGATGTCCATAACCGGGGACACGGCTAATCATGATTAGTTTGTACACTCTGCAGAGGTTTGCACACTTTTCCCCACAAGACTCGATCGCCTCCGTTGGATTTCTGGCACTACATGATGTTTGAGAAACGGATGACCGAGACATAGTCTTCGTAAGCGCTTAGCACCTTACTATGGATAGACCGGTACACCTACTTTCCCCTACATCTGCTAGTCTACCCTGTAAGAGTTCGCACGACTTAATCAACTATGCCAGAGCCCATAATGGCTTGTGGCTGCACACGGAAGTTTCTAGCATGAATAATCTTATGATCCCTTTGAGCCTGGGTGGCGGTCCAAAAAGAAACAGGCAATCCTGGTCTACCCAGGTGCCTAGACAGGCAATCCTGGAATAACCAGGTACCTCAATCCACCCAGATGTGTATTAATGTTGCCACCTTAAATAAACCATTAATTAACCATCTCACATCTGCCATGGAAAAATCACTCACCCAAATCCACGTCTACTTGCATAGCATGGCAAAATAAGCAAACGTAGAAGTAACTCCCAAGGGTTTGATAATAAAACAGGTAATAGGTACTACCTCAATCTACTTCCCATCCCACAATTTAATTAGATCCTAATCATGTAATGTTTGAGGATTGATCTAATGCAATAAAAACTGGGTATGAAAAGGGATATGATCAAAGTGTGAACTTGCCTGCAATGTTGATGAAGATGATTTGCACTCAAAACTCTTGATAGCTCTACTCGTCACACTCCGGTCAATCTATTGTAAGCAATCAATAGTAACCACACATAAGCAATCACTCAAAAGATCAGAAAGAACGAAGAAGACGATTCGAAAAACATCAAAACCAAGCAAATAACTCTTATAACATAAAACAATTTCTAACAGTACCAAAATTATGTGAATTTGGCCGTATCAGAAATTTTAGGTCAAGAGCTTCGATTTGCAAAAAGAATCAACAAAATTGGAGTTACGAAACTCAAGTTATGATCAAACGAAGTTCAAATTCAAATCTGATCTAATTCAAATTTTAAACTTTCAAAAACATGTTTGAGTTGGATTACTGGATAGAGGGGATCATAACAAAGAAGTGGGCGTTGGTTTCGTTGGATTTGGATAAGCGGACAAAAAGTTGTGAGCGTTTGAAGAACAGGGACTAAACTGTAAAATAAAACAACTACAACTGGGCCTCGCGTAAATTAAAAGAAAAGAGAAATTTATCGTTTAACGCCGCTACAGCGACAAGTCTAGCGAATCTGTTCGCAAATAAAACCTAAACTAACGGGCATTCGTTAATTAGCCGAAACGAAAAAAAACAAGAACGAATCGAGATCGTCGGATCTCGATCCGACGGCAGGGTTCGGGACTAGGGTTTACCGCGGCGGAGGCGGCTCCGGCGAGTCGCGCTCCGGCGGGGCGGCGGGCGGAGGGTTCGTAGTGGCGGGGCACGGCGGTGGCGGCGGAGTAGCTGGGGAGGGGCGGCGCGACGAGGGGATGACGATGGCGGCGTCGGCGGAGGTCGAGGGAGGCAGAACGAGGCGCGGTGGCGGCGGCAGATCTCGTCGGAGGCGGAAACTCCGGCGAGGGCGGCGATGACGTGATGCGGGCCGAGGCAGCGACAAAAACGGAATCCAGGGGGTCCCGGGGCACGCTTTATAGGAGGGCGGGGCGGCTCCGAAGCGTGGAGGAGGGGGCAAGGCGCGAGGTGGCGAGGTCGGGCACGGCGGCGGCGGTGCGTGCTCGCTCGGGACTCCGTCCCGAGCTGGAAGACGAGCGAGGCGCGGCGTCGGACCGGCTGGGCTGCGGCTGGCCTGGCCCGGTTGTCTGGGCCGGCCCAGTCCGCGGAGGAAAGATTTGTTAAAAAAAAACATTTTGCAGACAACATAAATAAATAAAAGCGAATAAACTAAAAATGAACATAGGCATATTATATATCAAAATTTTCAGGAAAAGATTTCCTATAAGCTGAACATTTTTCTGAGTCAAATAAAATACACACAAATTCTAATAAAACAAAGAGTGCTTATGCTCTAGTAAAATCCAAAGAAAATCATTTTAAAAATACCAAAATTAATTCAAATTTATTTCTCTCCAATTTTTGATGTAGGGAATCATGTTACCCTATTTTTCATATATTTTATTTTTGAGAAAATAATTTGGATAAAACCCAAATAACTCCAAATTGAAAATGAATCCAAAAGAACTTTGAATTTAATTCTTTGAAACTCCCAACTCATATTACATATCTTTTGAAGAAGTCATTTTATCTTCGCTCGTGAAAATCATTGAGTTGCATAAAGTTCCTGGGTTGGAAATATTTTCCAAATGAAATTCAAATATTTTCAACACCCCTTATCATTTAAATAAATGGAAGAAGTCATGTGATCTTCTCTCCAGGGTTTTGTGGTGAAAAGAATTCTTGAAGATCAGAAAAGAAAATGAAAGTTTGGGAAAGTCCTTTTATTCCCTCTCATTTAACTTTCAAAAAGTTTCAATTCACTCACTTTCACCAATCAATCAAACAATCAATCAAAACTATCTATTTGTTTATAACATTCCAAATTTTGGAATTTTGGGATGTTACAAACCTACCACCTTAAAATGAATCTCGCCCCGAGATTCGGAGAGGCTAGCAAGAAATATGTTAGGGTAGGGGTCTTCGTAATCCATCGATCGTCTCCGGGTCTCGGTGCTACCACCCTTAGAAGCATCAGTTACGGTCCCATCAAAACTCATATACTCCATCCTTATTCTTGACAGTACGGTCTTCTCGCATCTTCAAGATAATTCCTCTCTCGACTTTTCCGTAGTGGCATAACCTTTTCCTCAATTCTTCTGTCCCTTCATCTTGGTACGTTTATTCCGAGATTGGGTCTTCATAGCTGATAGGTCTGGAGCCAATACTAATCAGCTATCGATATCTCATGGTGGTCAACAATTTATGGTTTCTCCTGCGGAAAACAGGTCTGGGTTGAACCTCACCGTATATCCTACGATTGGCAACAGCTGCCGTGTACAAGGGAAAATACTTATACCATTCTAAGGTTCAAACAAGGTTTTGATCATCGCCTCTACTATAGGCAAGTCACTCAGATTTACCATCCCATATAGCAAGGCTTAATAATAAGAGTAAGTCGGTATGGTGATCAATCCATCCCGCACCCAAATCATTACCTTGTACATGGTTTAGCGAATCTCGCATTCTAACACTCGGTCATCCTCACAAGCATTGCAGAATTTCTCTTGTCGATGAACCAAGTTCGATTAAATCCATTGATTCTGCAAGCCAAACAAACATCTATCGTTCCTTAACAACTCTCAGGTTTTGCGTAAACTCCTACAGAATCGTCGGTTGATAAAATTGTAACTTCTTCCAGGGTTTTTCCTTCAGCAAGAATGTGCTTGCTTCTTGGCAGGTCCTGGGGCCTGTGGGTTATGGCCCATCTCATCACTTGTAAATCTTGAACTCATCCTCTGGGCAACTGATCGTTATTCCAACATTCAACTTCCAGCTTCCTAGCATACTTAAAATCCATCCAATTGTAATGTCTTTCTTCCTTCTATTTGTACCAAACTGAGACGTGATTACTCAGACTCATCATGGAATTTCCATTGATCCATATTTCCAACATCATACCTCCTTTATATCCAATAGTAATTCATCTCTTCATCCTCGTGGGATATCCCACATACCGAGATAAAAACATATACTTATGAAGTCCATCCTCCACTTCGTGGAACATCATTATCCTTTCCAGGGTCAAGTGTCCTTACAGGGGAATATTGGCCATCTCTGCATGGCACTTCTTTAATTGGGAAACGTGAAACACATCATGAACTCCTGACAGTCCTTCGGATGACTCCAACTTGTTGGCCACTTCTCCCATATGCTCCAAAACTCGGTATGGTCCTACAAATCTCGGGCCTAACTTTCCCTTAAATCCAAATCGTTTAAATCCTCGCAGAGGGGACACACAAAGACATGCTCTGTCTCCAATTTCATAGACTACCTCCTTGCGCTTTTGAGTCCAGATAACTCTTCCGCTCGACTGAGCTACCTTCACTATCTCGAATCCACTTAACATTCTCTTCTCGACCTTGATCACATTTGGTCCAAACAACTGACGGTCTCCAACTTCATCCCACATCAATGGTGTCTGGCTCCTTCTCCCATACAAAGCTTAAAAAGGGGCCATCTTCAAACTGGCTGGGTAATTGTTGTTGTATGAGAACTCCACGTAAGGTAGATTATCATCACTACTAGATCCATAATCTAGCGCACACGCTCTCAACATGTCCTCCAGAATCTGATTGACTCTCTTGATTTATCCATCTGCTCATGGATAAAAGGCCGATCAACTCTAGCCTAGTACCCAAAGTCCGGTGTAGCTGATTCCAAAACTTTGAGGTAAACTGTGTTCCTCTATCTGATATGATGGTCCTCGGAACTCCATGCATACATACGGTCCTGGTCATATATATCTTGGCCAACTTCTCACTTGTATAGGTGGTTTCACTGGGATAAAGTGAGCCACTTTGGTCAAGCGAATCAACTACTACCCAGATAGAATCATATCCCGATCGGGTTCTGGGAAATCCGGTAATGAAATCCATGCCAAGCTTATCCCACTTCCATTCGGGTATCGGCATAGGCTATAGTAATCCTGCTGGCTTCTGATGCTCTACTTTTACTCTCTCTGGCTTACATCACCTACGACTACATACTCCGCGATATCCTTCTTCATACCAGTCCACCAGGAACACTCCTTCAAATCCAAATACATCTTGGTGTTTCCAGGCCGAATCGAGTATGGTGAGTCATGAGCCTCCTGAAGTATTAACTTCCTGATATTTGCATTATTGGGCACATATACACGGTCCTCGAACCATAAGGGGTCGTGCTCATCCTTACGAAAACCTTTGGCCTTTCCTTTGCTCATCCTCTCTTTTACCTCAGCAATTTCTTTGTCATCCTTCTAAGCTTCACGGATCTTTCCCAACAATGTAGACTGAACTTCCATTGCTGCAACAAAACCTTTGGGAACAATCTCCAACCGAAGTTCCCTGAGATCCTCGGCTAACTCCTTTTGTAATCCCCCACTTCTGAGGGTATCCATCCTGGTGTTCCTTATGGTTGTGTCCTATTTCTCCACAAAGCTTGTATGCACAAGGTTTCTTCATATCCTTTCCATAAGGCCTCAACTTCTGGGACACAAGCCGAGACTTTAGCAGAGTCAACTTAAATTCTTCCCAAATGGTTACTCCTTGCCATCCATTGATGGTTTGGTACATCCTCCACCAGGTGGCAGCACCTCTTTCAAAGAACGAAAGAGCATGCTGGGCCATATCCTTTCTGACTATAGGGTTATTCTTCATGTGATCCTCCATGTTCTGAATCCATTGGTCTGTCTCCAATTGACTCATTGGTCCAGACAATACAAGCTCATCTCCATTCATCCTCTATGGGGTCCATGGGTTTGGGGTGGGATAAGAGAGATAGAGAGGGATACACACAATACAAACAATAGTTTTGAAAAGACAGATTTTATTGTGGCTGTAGGAAAAACATCAAACAAATGACAGCTCACAATCGTCGCATCTAACGTAGGGGTATAACATGGGTTTGGTCTTCTAAAGGTCAAAAAATCTTCAAAGTCATCAAACTCTTCAAGTCTTGTTCATGTCTCCAACGGCTTCTTCTGATCGTGCTTGACCTTCTCAAGTTCTTTTGCTAGATCATCTCTGTTGACGCGAAATCTCTCGTGGCGTCCTTTAATATTTCTGGAGTTGCATTCCAAACTTCTGGATTTCATCAACCTCGACATGAACCATGACCCTACTGTCCTTCAGTTCCTAACAAATCTCCGATATCTCGAGGTTTAGCTCCTCCTTCTTGGCTATTTTAATCTTCTGGGACCTGGGTTCTTCACGAACTGCTTCCTTGTCAAATACGGCTTCCTGCAGGTCCACCCTAAACTTCTTGATGTAATACTCCTGATCCTCGTGATGCACCAGCTATGTTAAAACTGCATCCTGCTGATAGGTGCTCCATCAGCCTTCTACCATCCAATCCTTCCATGCATATGCATGCTTAACTCAGCACAGTGACAATATCATAGGCGGGCGATAACATCATGGATAGCCGTGTTTCTGCTCTTGTCATTTCCATGAGCTATCTCTCCGTAGTTGATATCTCCTGCATTGGGGTTTCCGTGACAAAACTTTGAGTTTTGATGCTCCATGTTCCGGTCTTTCTTCGATACACCTTCATCTCGGGTATTGAAAGCTTCCATAGTCTGCCAAGTTCCATAAGGGGTGCCTTCCTAGGTCATACAAATCCGGAAATTCTTCAAAGCCTTCAAATTCTCCTAGTCTTTGGAGTCTTCACCGTTGTAGTTTCCGTCATTGTAATGCACGGTAAAATCTTCTTAATTCCAAAATGGTCTTAGTTGTCCGATATCTTGTCTCCTTGGAGTGGTCTCATCAGTCGAATCTTCGAGTGGTCAAAAGGGGAAAGGGGTATAGTCTCACTAAAAGGGAATATTTGAATAAGCTCAGAAGAGAAGAGAGGTAAAAGATCTTTTTGAAAATGAAGTTGTAGAGAAAAATCTTTCCTATGGGCTTGTCAGCTTTAGGTCACGCCCCACAGTCAACATGTGCTCGATACCATCTTAGAAGCGACCAGAACATCCCAAATTTCCCATTTGGAATGTTTTACAATTATAGCTAAGCATCTATGCATATTGTTTGAAATTGAGTGACATTTGAAGTTTCAGAAGATTTTGATTTTGATGGAATTTGAATTCAAATTGGCAGTTGAAATTTATTTCAAATCAATGCCTGACAAAGACTTGAGAAAAAGTATGAGAGGAGTAAACATGACACTCCAAAAATGTCAGATGAAAAACCTTGCCAAAAAGTTTGAATTCAAATTTGATTTTATTTGGGATTTCTAGAAAATGATTCTTTTTAAAGTTTGAGTTTTGCCCCTGGAAAAATGTTCAAATTGTAGGGAATATTCCCCTGATAATTTTGATATATATATGTCCTATATAAAAATATATATATTATATATATTTTCCCTTTCTCTCTAATTCAAAAAAAAATAGAGAAAGGAAAAAGAAACCCCATGCGCCACCAGTTAACTGCCCAGCCCAGCCGGCAGGCAGCCCACCAGCAGCAGCCCACCATCGCCAAAGGAAGCCCAACCAGCGCGACCCAGCCAGCGCCTGAGCCCACTCCCCGCCCGAGCCACAACGAAACCCTTCCTTCGGTCGCCCAATCAAACGACCTCCCTCTCTCACCGACACGCTGGACCCCACCCTCCATCTTCCTCTCCACGCCATCACGCCGCCTCGCGGAATCCCAAGAATCCGGATCGCCTCCCGATTCGCCTCCTCCAAGCCGCCCCTATAAATACCCCTCTCGCCTGCTCCGCCCCTAGCCGCGCCAAAACCTCTCTCGCTGCAATCGCCGCGGAACCGAGTGCCCCGCCGCCCATTGCCGCCCCACCGCCATCCCCGACCCGAGCTCCACCGACTCCACCCCGAGCTCCCCTCGCCCGTCAAGCACTCGCTTGACGCCTCCGCCGTCGCCTCGACCACCGAGCCACCAGCGTCGTCGCCGCCGCGAGCCGCCGTCGCCGTCGACCACCGCGGTAAGCCACCGGAATCCCCTCCGTCGTCCGGTCTGAAATCTACGCGCTAGATTAGATCACCCGAAGGGGTATGGTTTTTTTTAAATAGACCCGGTTTAGTTTCGGTTTTATTTAGGTTTAGTTAGACCGGCCCGATCGGTTTAATCCCTCGGGCGCGTTTTAGTTATTTGACGCTCGAGCATTATATAGGCCCGTAGCGCCAGTTTTTCTTTTTAGTTATCTTTTTCGTTTCTGTTTTTAACAGAATAGTTTCAGTTTTGTAAAATCCATATCTTTTAATCTACTTAATATTTTTAATTGATTCTTTTTTTGTTAGTTTGCAAATTTGTTGTAGTTTCTGTAGAAAATATGTTTAGTCATGTTAAAATTATTAGAAATTGTTTTATTTTAGTTTTAGACAGATTAGTAATTCTGCTATAAAATGAGTTAGGATTATTTTATTTTAGTGATTCTTTTTGTCACTACTTTGTTTTGACCTTGCCTAACCGTAGGAATTTATTTGGGCATTTTAGATTTAATAAAAAAAATTAGTTTTAATAAAAATCATGTGGTTCCTATTTATTTAACTAGCTACTGTTTTCCTATTGTTTTATTTAGCAAATAATTTTATTTTTCCTATGTGATAGTTTGTTTTAGGTTAGTTTCTGTAACTTTAGAACATGAACTTTTATTCACAATAAATAAAATTCTTATTTTATTTTTTCTTGCTAGGATTTTTATAGGCATAATAGGAGTTCTATAATAGCTTTTGATGTGATTCTTTTTGCTCCTAGTTGCATGAGGTTTTCTCTTCTGTTAGTTAGCAAAAAACCCATGCTTAGGTTCTGTTAGGAAAAATTTGGTTGAGTAAAACTATTTCTTAGTTGTTGTTTGATGTGGTGAAAACATTGAGTTGGATTTCTTCGAGTTTTCTTTGGGTTTTTGGTCCGGTTGTTTTGTGTGTTTTATGTTAGTATGCTGTTATGTTAAGTGATCATATGTTTGTATGCTTATATGATTGTTGTTTGCCTCGGTAGAATTTCCGGAGTGCGAAGCTTGCTATCACGAGTCCCTAACTTTCGAAGACCGTCAGCAAGGCAAGTCAATTGATCATGTTTTCTTTTACAATACCTATGATTTTATTGCATTAGAATTATACCTCCCCACCATGCATGTAGTAGGAGAATTTAAGTTATGTTCTTGAGTAGTATCATGAGGTAGGATGAACCCAATTCCCCTTGTTACCATTGCCCGGGACGAAGTAGTTTATTTTGCTATGCTCAGAGACGGGTTGGTTGAGTGATTCATAAGGGAGATGTGAGAGTCAAGATGATGACAACCCCATGACTTCAAGCTCAAGATGGACTTCAAAATTCACTCACTGGGTGGAGGACGGTTGACGGGCACTCGAGAAAACCAGCGGTTGGTCGGATGCATGGAGAAGTGCCATGACATCTTGCGGAAAGCTTCACCCAGCCACGAAGAGACGGATGGATACCCCATTGACCGGAAGCTTACTGTGCAGCCGCAAGCCATTATGGGCTCGCTTGGTCAATCCTAGGTGTGACTCGCCGGACGGTGCTACGAGATGTAGAAGAACGGTAGGATTGGATGGGCACCAGCAGAAGGGCCCAGAGGAACTCTTCGAAGACCCTGTTGCTCGTTCTCCGCCTTCAAACACCATGAAGTGCTAAGACTTAAAGGAGGGAACGATTCTTATGGGTAAAGTGCGCAAACCTCTGCAGAGTGAAGATCTAATCGGTTAGCCGTGTCCCCTGTTACGACAATTTGAGCCTCGAACTGGAGTATTTCGGATATCTCAACACCAAACTTAATAAATTATTTAAGGGGTTATTTAATAATTGGGAATGAGACATTGGTTGGCGGAACCATCTCAATAATTACCAACATTTTGTAGTAATTGCAAACAAGTCCTTATTGTAGGAAAAACTGGCTTTTTCGCAAAAACAATGAAACTTAGAGCCCCACACCAACTTGCATATAGTGTTAGTAATTTTATTGTTATTCTCTTCATGACTTGTCATCATATTCAAAATGCTGACCTACACGGCTGCAACGCCTTATGTTGCGAGGAGTATTCCGATCAGAGTGAGGCTACGATCCACGCTTGGCATTTCCTATGGAGTCGGATGGACTCGCTATTCTTCTACGCCCGCAGCTTTATTTAGTTTATTTCATGAGTTATTCTTCGCCAATTTATTATCTTGTAATAAAGACTCGATATGAGAATCGTGTAATAAATTCAGGTGTGATTGAACTTTGAATCTTTGCACCAATGTACTGTGTGTGCCAGCATGATCTTGGAATGGTACAGCTACACAGAGACTTGACCGTTTTCGTGTCGGGTCGCTATAGAGATGGTATTCAGAGCACACGCTGACCGTAGGACGTAACCCCTAGGATCGGAAAGCCATAGGAAGAGACTATTTATTTTATATCCTTATCATTCTGTAATTCTCCCTGCTCATTTCTCGACTTCTCCGATTTTCAACATTCTAGATGGTCACGAAGTTCACCCCAGTTCTGCTACGAGTTTTGCCACCAGATGAGACGATGCCTCTCGGCAAGAAGCTGGTCCAGATCATGAAGAAGCTGAAGATTGCTCGCCTCAATCACCGGAAGCCTACCAATGCACTTCCAACGGATACCCGCCACAGGATTGAGGTGCACATTCCAGGAGGACCTTCGAGGACATTCAGAGCCCATTGAATTTGAGTTTACCGATTTCAATTGGATCCTCTAAGAGACATGGCGATTTATCGCACTTGGACATCTCCGAGAAGAGTACAGGCCGAGCTCGACCCATCGACTCGCCATGATTTCGCAGAGCTAGGAATGGAGATATCATCCGCACTGTGAGAGGACGACTCCATTCTCTCATATGTCCAAGACTTGGAGTGTCTCCTCGAAACGGGAGATCCGCACTCGCCAGAACTCAAGGTACACAGGAGGCTGTTGTCCCGTGAATCGAACCGGAGGAGAAAGCACACGCAGACTTCCTTGACCATGAAGAAGAAATCAAGGATTTCATGGAGAGAGTCGACAAGCTGAAGATGGATGTTGCCGCATAGGGGAAGATGGACTTCGGAGAAGACCTTTTTCTGAGTGGATATGACGGACCCCTCGTGAGCAATGACCAGGATTATGAAGAGAGCTCCACCGAAGGAAGCCGCAAGAGGAGGCGCCGCATTAGAGGACGCCACACCGGAGGACGCCGCACCAGAGGATTCAAGGATAATTGATGAAGACATTTAGTCGACCGCCATGTTATTTTACTTTTTTTTCCGTCGATCAATTAGGCCGTTATTTTCGATTAGTCGTGAAAATTTGTAATCCGAGATTGAACCATGTTTGATTGAATAAATGATTGGTGTGATTATGATTGTGCATTCATATGGGTTGTGATATTTTCTCATTAGACCCTTGTTCTATTCTAATTTTCTCATCCACTCCAAAACACCAGATGCCTCCGAGACGTGACCCGTCTCAACTTTCCGCGGAGCTCACCCAGCTGATCCAGCAGCAGAATGCCCTCATGCGGATGCTCATCCGTAACTGTAACAACAACAACAACAACAACAATCCACCGCCACCACCCCTCGCTGACAACTTGACCCGCTTCCTAAGGCTGAATCCGCCAGTGTTCTCTAGCAAAGACCGAGCCGATTGTGGTCGGCGAT
>JAHIAM010002452.1:0-29862 GCA_021605205.1 Aegilops longissima | reverse complement strand
TCCTCGTCCTTTGCAAAGCTCGTGACTCCTGTGCCGAACTCCTTTCCGGACTCAACCTCCAGCGCCCCGCCACCGAATCCGACCGGGCGCCGTTATGGAGTTCACCGCCACGAACATCTTTCAAAGACTCGCCTTTGGCGATATCCTGAACTCATTAAAGTCTCTTTGTCGTCGAGCCCTGCCGAACTACACGGTCGAAGGTTGGGATTCGGACGACGAAGAAATTCAACGCCCACCCACCACCCACTTTGTAGCCACCGCCGATGATTTAACCGACATGCTCGACTTCGACCAAGACATCGACGGCATGGACGACGGTGCCGGAGACGATCAAGAGCTAGCGCCCACGGGGCACTAGAAGGCCACCTCGTCATATGACATATACATGGTGGACATCCCAAAAGATGGGAATGGCGATGGAACGGCGGAGGATGACCCCTCCAAGCTAAATCCCGCCACAGTAAAAACGGCGATTCCGGCACGGGAGACAATAATACCCCGGACAGTGTCAAGACGCACCCTCCAAGAGAGGACTCAAAGGCAGGAGGAGGGAGAAGCAAGTCCGCACGACAGTGCGGCAGAACGAGAGGTAGAGGACGATAATTATGCGCCCCCCTCCGAAGACGAGGCAAGCCTCGACCCCGTCGAACAAGAGCGTTTTAAATGCAGGCTCATGGCCACGGCAAGCAGCCTCAAGAAAAAGCAGCAACAACTTAGAGCTGACCAAGACCTGCTAGCTGACAGATGGACTGAAGTCCTTGCAGCCAAGAGTATGAACTCAACGCCTCCAAAAGCTACCCCAAACGCAGGCGCTGCCTCGATCGGAGGAGGAAGCACCCACGCCACCAGCAAGACGACATGGCAGACGGCCACCCGTGGCAGCATGCAGAAGCCTCGGCCCTCCGCTCAAGCCACGCCCGACGCCAAAAAGTACCAAGGCACGGAAAACACGCCGGACTTGCGTAGATATATTGGAGGATAAGGCAAAGCATACAAGATCGATCTACAGATCGCGGGCGCCTAACGACTCGGGATGATTACCATCACGCCGATACACAGAAACCGGCCGGGCGAACACAAGAGACAAAGCTCATATGAGCTACGCCGTGATATAGCCGAATACGAGGCGCCAGACACCCACTATGCTTCACGATGAAGTAATGGATCATCAAATCCTCGAGGGCTTCAAACCCGTAGAACATCGAATCATACGATGGTACCACAGATCCCGCGGTCTGGATCGAGGACTATCTCGCCGACGCTCGAGAACGGGGTCCCCAGACTTGCTCGCCGCGCCTGCGGCGTGGCTCAAAGGAGGCCCAGACGGCCCATCTTCATCAACACAAGCTCAAGACCTCGCGAGGGGCCAGATTGCCGGGCGGACGACCAAGAGCTTCTCAGCGCGGCCTCGCCAGTTGGCTCATGAGGAGGCGGAGAGTTCAAGGCGGGTACTCGCGAGGTGCCCGTGACGCAAGCCATGACGACCAAGGGCGCCATCGGCGCCAGCCAGCAGAGCCCCCTCCTTTCCTCTTTGGTGCAAAGGGGCAAGCGCAGCAAGAGCATCAAGCAAAGGCATCCGCTTCGTGCAACAAGACCAAGACCAGCCCCAACGGCTGGAATGCAGTCATCGTGGAGCCCAAGCAAAGGCCATCACCAGAGCCTTTGGCAAAGCGAGGACCAACTTTAGTCGATAAGTGTACCCGCTGTTCCCTTCAAATGGCTAATTGTTGGCGCCTTCCCGCTCAATATTTGGGAAGAGGCCCAGGCCTTCGCCTATAAATAGGGGTAGCCACACTCAAAGAGGGGAGAGACGGAAGGACGATCGGATCGAGCATTCGTAATCCAGAGAGAGAGAGAGAGAAACCCGTTCCTCAAGCTAGAGCGACGGGGCACCACTTAGCAGTTCATCACACCCACCAAGAATGCAGACCTCGCGAGGCTGTTCTTCCCTCAGATCGTTCTTCGTCGGCCCCAAAAGGCAATCCACACACCACAAACTAGAGTAGGGTATTACACCACAACGGTGGCCCGAACTAGTATAAATCTTGCGTCTCTTGTGTTGTTCTTGTTAGTAGTTTAGGTCCCTGCGATTCGGCGAGGTACGAGACGGTGGAGGGTTGGATCTCCGCGCACACCCTAGAGTTCGAACCTTAAGGGTCTGCCGGAACCCGAGATCCGACATTTGGCGCGCCAGGTAGGGGTGCGCCGGAATCTGCCTTTCGTCGCCTTGTTCTTCCCCGACCACCGCCACCATGTTCGACGCCGCCGGGCTCGCACCGAAGCGCCGAGCCGCTCGCTTCCCACGCCGCCTGACGGCTTCGCCGGGCGGACGCCCTCGCTGCTCTCGCCACCGCTGTCAACGCCGCCACCGCCCGCGGGAACGAAGCAACAAGCGCCGCCCCAGACTCCGGCCCATGAGGCGGACGGCCGCACCGCCACGCTTTCGCCACCCCGTCGCTGGTTCTTCGTCAAGCGCGCTTCGCTGCCATGGAGGCCCGAGCTGCACTCATCGCGCTAACGAACTCCTGCGCTACCGCTTCGCCGACGACGCTTCACGAAGAATGGCTCGACCGCTGCCGCCGAGCTCGTCCAAAGCTGGAGGCGCACTCAAGGCCGTCCGCTTTCGCTGCACCGCACTCGCCTCGCTGGCGCGATGAAGCTCCTGGGCGCCAGCCGCCTCCTCCTCAAGACGGCGCCTGGCCCCAAGGCGCTGCCTCTGGCGGAACCCGCTCCGCCAGCGCCGCCGCTGCAAGAGCAGAGCTGCCAAGAAGTTCTCGCCCACAAGAAGCTGCCCGAGCCCCCGCCCTAGACGACAAGACCTCGCGCTGCCCCACCAAGGCGCAGGAGGCCTGCAAGACCAAGCTCGCCGTCCGAGGCCCCAGCTGCCACGGCGGGCTGCCGCGCTTTCACCACCGAAGGCTGCGCGCGTCACGGCGGCCCGCCAAGTTCAAGCCGACCTGCCCCCACGCCACGACGGCACGGCAGACTTACGGAGTTCCTCCAGCTTTCACGAGCTGGGCATCGAGGCTGCCAACGGAGATGAAAAGGTCATGGCGAACTGGTTTCCATGGCGCCAAGGACGGAGCCCGCACTGCTCCTCGAATCCGCCCTGTGCACGATCTCTTCTCGGCCGAGATGCGCACCCGCTTCATCGCCAACTTCCAAGGTACTCGCGACCGCCACCCGCCGTGAGCGACATGCGCAGAATCACAGCAGCCAGGGAAACCCCGCAAAGTACATCCAGCGCTTCAACAACGCGCGCCAAGATCCCTGTGGTGACGGAGGAGGCCATCATCTTTGCTTTCTCCGACGGCGCGGCGCGACGCCAAGATGAAGGAGGAGCCGGCGATGCATGAAGATCTGTGCACCTCCCTCGAGCTGTTCAACTTGGCGACCAAGCGCGCCAGGCTGAGGAGGGCGCCTCCTCCTCGAGCTGCCTCGCCGCGATCCCAAGAGAAGAAGTCCAAGGCCAAGGACGAAGCGCAAGGGGCTGCCGTGACTCAGCGTCGTAACCGCACACCAAGCGGGCGTAGATCAGCCCGAGTCTTCCAAGGGCAGCCGGTATCGCGGTACCACGACCTCCACACCCACAACACCAATGAATGTCAAGAGCTCCGGCCGTGGCGCTGAAGGAAGGGTCGGCAGACGCCTGAGCGCAGCGACCGGGCTACGGCCGAGGAGGAGGAAGAAATGCAGACGCTGGAAGATCGCGCCCGCGCCAAGGGTGGCGCGACCAACCTCGCGAGGACCGCTGGCAAGACCCACTCGCGAGGGGGGCCGGAGGGATCAGCCTCGTGAGGATCGCCCGCAAGGGAACGCAGGCCTCCCTCCGCTGCCGCCGCCACCAAGGAGAATCAAGACCGCCATCAGACGAGGGGCTGGGGCTTCAGAAGCGCGATCGCTCAGATCCTGGGCGGAGCCCAAGCCCCAGCCTCCCACCGTGATCTTCAAGCAGTTCGCCTGCGAAGTGAATGCAGTCCTCCCCAAGCTCGAGTCCACGCGCCTCTCAGTGGTCGGCGGCGCCATCACGCTCAGCTCAGCGGATCAGCTCAAGTGCGCAGCCACAGCCGGAGTTCTCCCAATGCTTTGCTCCCCAATCATCAAGAACGTGCTGGTCACCAAGACCTCATCGACGGCGGAGCAGGGCTCAACGCCCCGTCCGTGGAGACCTTCAACAATCTTCAAGTGCCCTACAGCCAGCTTCAGCCAACCAAGCCCTTCTCCGAGTCACCGACGGCTCCACGGTCCCGATCGGGCAGGTCCGCCTTCCCGTCACCTTCGGGCCCGCGATAACTACCACACCGAGCTCATCGACTTCGACGTCGCCCACATTCGCCGCCAGACAACGCCATCCTCGGTACCCAGCGCTGGCTGTTCATGGCCAGAACCCACCATGGCTACAACATCCTCAAGATGCCAGAAGCGGCGGGGTCATCACGGTGCCCCGTGAAGAGAGAGATGCAGGTGCTCCTTGAGCGAGCTTTTCAGCCGCATCACCGGAAGACCTGCACCACAGCAGCAGGACGCCTCCCGAGGCAGCACCCAAGAAGAAGAAGACATCGACCGCCCGGCTCATCAAGAGACAGCCCTCGTGGCCCGCACCGGGCGGGGGGAGCCTCCTTCCATCGTGATAGGAAAGCGCCCTGCGCCTCCTCAGTGGGCTCGGGGCTCTCCCTCGAGGGCCACCGACCTCGCCAAGGTCTCGAGGGAGGCGCTGGGCACCACGTGGAGGCGTGTTTCAAGCACGCTTCCCGCAAGGTGAGCAAGACCAGGAGGACAGAACCCCAAGAGTTCATCAAGAAGGCCATTCAGAGTTACAGGAGTCAAGGGTCATGAGGGGCAGCCGCCGCCACTCACTGTGGCCCCCCATCCAGCGAGGATGGTGGGCTGCGCGGTCAGCATCGACGCACCAGGCTCAACCGAGCCGCATCTCAAGAGCGCCTGCCCTCGCGAGTGGGACGCTGCAGGGCCCGCCCACAGCCACGCACGCATGCCTTATGGCTCGCCAAACGCGGCTGCTGCACACCAGCTGCCTCATGAGGACCATCCCGAGGCTCAAGAGGTCGCACGCCGCAGCCTCGGGCGGAGATGGAGATGGCCCGTGAGGGGCCGCCAGCCCCGAGCCTCCCGAGGCCCCGAGCCTGGGGGGCTCGTGAGGATCGGCCCCGCAGCCCACCGAGTCTGCTACATCAACAACCCTTCATCCCCAACATCACCAGTGACATCTTTAAGTTTTATTTCCGCTGGGAGCGCCTTCAGTACAGATTATTCCTGTGCCACGTGGGTCCGCCCTCGCATGCATGTATCCCTTTATTTCATGTCCTTAGCTTACCCTGCTTGGGGGCGCCTGGCTGCATCATCCCCAAGCCGCCGGGCCAGTCCCAGCTGCATGTATCCTTCATGCGCTTTTCCTTAGGATTATGCTCCACCATGCTTGTTATTTGGTGCCTTCTCCGGGTGGCTAAATCTTGCACGTTAAAGGGGGTGCCCGAGCATCGCGACTCAGTGGCTCCTACCGCTCTCCGCCCTCACCTCCGGGTCTTGTCCATGGCATCGCGACCGGCTTGCCAACGACGGTAGAGACCAGCCCGAGAGCCGGACCCGAGGACGAGAGTTTCATCATCCAATCCAGCTTTGCTGCTAAAGGGGGTGCCCGAGCATCGCGACTCAGTGGCTCCTACCGCCTCCGCCCTCACCCTCCGGTCTTGTCCATGGCATCGCGACCGGCTTGCCAGCGACGGTAGAGACCAGCCCGAGAGCCGGACCCGAGGACGAGAGTTGTGTCATCTAATCCAGCTTTATGCATTAAAGGGGGTGCCCGAGCATCGCGACTCAGTGGCTCCTACCGCCTCCGCCCTCACCCTCCGGTCTTGTCCATGGCATCGCTGCCTGGCTTGCCAACCGACGGTAGAGACCAGCCCGAGAGCCGGACCCAAGACGAGAGCACCGCATCTAGCCATTTTTGCAGGAACACACTCAAGATAAGGCCCAGAGCCAGCGCAACCCGCCTTGAGGTAGGGCTCGTGAGTCCTGCTACCGGCTCACGAGTGCCCCGGCCACACCTCGCGAGGCCTCTCGCCCACTCCAAAGCAACTAACGGCGGGACTAATAATCGCCCGGCAGCTCTTGTTCCCTTTGTGGTAACCTGCGCAGGCCCATCCGAGGAGCACGGAACGACCTCGCCACGCAATCTCTCGCCAGCCAGTGGCACGGACCTAGCGCGCCGCCAGAAGCATCGCCTAACCTCGAGGTAAGTCACCTCCGGACACACTAGTCATCGCAACACCATCCCCGCACTCAATGCAACTCCGTGTTAGCAACGCCGCCTCCTTTCACCGAATGATGGCTGCTTGAGCGCCAAGGGGACCCCCGAGCATCGCGACTCGTAGGCTCTTATCGACCTCGGGCCACCTCCTGGCCTTGACCACGGCATCGCGACTGGCATACCAGCGACACGCTGAAGCCGCCTTTGGGACTGGGACCTGTCGGCACAGAGCACCAAGCCTCACGAGGTCCGAAAGGAAGGGATCGAGCTAGAACGGAATGAGCATCCCGCATTGCCTCATAACAAGGATCATATTGATAAACGGTTACAAATATCTTACAAGCCCCGCTGGGTACATTCTTAGCTCCTTGGAGGAATAAAAGACGCATCCTAAGGAGTCCTATCTATGGGACCACCGCGGCAGAGCGCCATCATCAACAAGGGCCACCCGGTCCGGAGCCGACCCCATGCAGGTCGAGGCGGCGACGACTGACGAGCTCGCCTGCCCGGAGCGGGCGCAGGCTCGGGGCTCAGAGCTGTCGCCTGCCTCTCAAGCGCCGCCAAGAGCTCAAGGCGGAGTCGCTGGATCCCCCGCGCCTTCGTCGCTCGAAGCTGCCAAGGAGCGGGCGGTTGGCCTCTATCTCACCACAAGAGAACCCCGACCACCTCTCTGGGCAGCACTCCAGCCGGCGACCCTCCGTCCAAGAGCTTGAAGGACATCACCGAAGCACCGTCAGACTCAGTGGATCGTGAGGGCGCCTCATCCTGCAGACCCGGCGACCTCGTCCCAGCCTCGAGTCATGAAGACCTCGCCTGGGCACTCACGCGACCTCTGCCCAACAGCGAGGGTGCCGCAGCCCAGGCGTGCTGCAGCCAGTGAAGGAAATATGCCCTAGAGGCAATAATAAAGTTATTATTTATTTCCTTATATCATGATAAATGTTTATTATTCATGCTAGAATTGTATTAACCGGAAACATAATACATGTGTGAATACATAGACAAACAGAGTGTCACTAGTATGCCTCTACTTGACTAGCTCGTTAATCAAGATGGTTATGTTTCCTAACCATAGACATGAGTTGTCATTTGATTAACGGGATCACATCATTAGGAGAATGATCTGATTGACATGACCCATTCCGTTAGCCTAGCACTTGATCGCTTAGTATGTTGCTATTGCTTTCTTCATGACTTATACATGTTCTGTAACTATGAGATTATGCAACTCCGCTTACGGAGGAACACTTTGGTACTACCAAACGTCACAACGTAATCGGGTGATTATAAAGGAGTACTACAGGTGTCTCCAAAGGTACATGTTGGGTTGGCGATTTGAGATTAGGTTTTGTCACTTGATTGTCGGAAAGGTATCTCCGGCCCTCTCGGTAATGCACATCACTATAAGCCTTGCAAGCAATGTAGCTAATGAGTTAGTTACGGAATGATGCATTACGGAACGAGTAAAGAGACTTACCGTAATCTAGATTGAACTAGGTATTGGATACCGACGATCGAATCTCGGGTAAGTAACATACCGATGACAAAGGAACAACGATGTTGTTATGCGGTTTGACCGATAAAGATCTTCGTAGAATATGTAGGAGCCAATATGGGCATCCAGGTTCCGCTATTGGTTATTGACCAAGAATAGTTCTAGGTCATGTCTACATAGTTCTCGAACCGTAGGGTCCGCACGCTTAAGGTTTCGATGATGTTATATTATGAGTTTATGAGTTTTGATGTACGAAGGAGTTCGAGTCCCGATGAGATCGGGGACATGACGAGGAGTCTCGAAATGGTCGAGACGTAAAGATCGATATATTGGACGACTATATTCGGAGTTCGGAAAGGTTCCACTGGGTATTTTTCGAGTACCGGAGAGTTACGGGAATTCGCCGGGAGAAGTATTGGGCCTTATTGGGCCTCAAGGAAAGAGAGAGGGCTGCCTAGGGCAGGCCGCGCTTCCAAGGCCTAGTCCGAATTGACTAGGGGAGGGCCGCACCTTCTTCTCTTCCCTTCCTTCTCTCCTACTCCTACTAGGAAAGGAGGAGTCCTACTCGGTGGGAGTAGGACTCCCCCCCTGGTCGCGCCTCCTTGGCCGGCCACCTCCTCCTTGCTCTTTATATACTGGGGGCAGGGGGCACCCCATGACACACAAGTTGATCTACGGATCGCTCCTTAGCCGTGTCGGTGCCCTCTCCACCATATTCCACTTCGGTCATATCGTCATGGAGCTTAGCGAAGCCCCTGCGCCGAGAAGTCATATCGTCGTGAGCTTAGGCGAAACCCCGCGCCGGTGGAGCATCATCATCGCCTACCACGCCGTCAGTCTTGACGGAACTCATCCCCGACACTTTGCTGGATCAGAGTCCGGGATCGCCATCGAGCTGAACGTAGTGCGAGAACTCGGAGGTGCCGTGACGCTCGGTGCTTGGATCGGTCGGATCGTGAAGACGACGACTGTTGGGGAACGAGTAATTTCAAAATTTCCTACGATCACGCAAGACCATGGTGATGGCATAGCAACGAGAGGAGAGTGTCCGTCCACGTACCCTCGTGAGACCGAAGCGAAGCGTTATAACAACGCTGTTGATGTAGTCGTGCGTCTCCACGATCCGACCGATCCAAGCACCGAACGACGGCACCTCCGAGTTCGCACACGCTCAGCTCGATGACGATCCCGGACTCGATCCAGCAAAGTGTCGAGGATGAGTTCCGTCAAGACGACGGCGTGGTGGCGATGTTGATGCTCCACCGACGCAGGGCCGCCTAAGCTCCAGCGACGATATGACTTCTCCGTGCGGGCTTCTCCTAAGCTCCGCGACGATATGACCGAAGTGGAATATGGTGGAAGGGGGCACCGCACACGGCTAAGGCAAGATCCGTAGATCAACTTGTGTGTCATGGGGTGCCCCCCTGCCCCCGTATATAAAGGAGCAAGGGAGGAGGTGGCCGGCCTAGTAGGAGGCGCACCAAGGGGGGAGTCCTACTCCCACCGGGAGTAGGACTCCTCCTTTCCTTGTTGGAGTAGGAGAGAAGGAAAGAGGAGGAGAGGAGAAGGAAGGGGCTGCTCCCTTGTCCAATTCGGACCAGAAGGGGAGCGCAGGCCTCTTCCTTTGGCCTCTCTTCTCTTTCCCGTATGGCCCAATAAGGCCCATATACTCCCGGCGAATTCCGTAACTCTCGGTACTCGAAAAATACCGAATCACTCGGAACCTTTCCGAACTCCAAATATAGTCGTCAATATATCGATCTTTACGTCTCGACCATTTCGAGACTCTCGTCATGTCCCCGATCTCATCCGGGACTCGAACTCCTTGGTACATCAAAACTCATAAACTCATAATATAACCATCATCAAACCTTAAGCGTGCGGACCCTACGGGTTCGAGAACTATGTAGACATGACCTAGAACTATTCTCGTCAATAACCAATAGCGGAACCTGGATGCCCATATTGGCTCCTACATATTCTTGAAGATCTTTATCGGTCAAACCGCATAACGACATACGTTGTTCCTTTGTCATCGGTATGTTACTTACCCGAGATTCGATCGTCGGTATCAATACCTAGTTCAATCTCGTTACGGTAAGTCTCTTTACTCGTTCCGTAATACATCATCTCACAACTAACTCATTAGTTGTAATGCTTGCAAGGCTTAAGTGATGTGTATCACCGAGAAGGCCTAGAGATACCTCTCCACAATCGGAGTGACAAAACCTAATCTCGAAATCGCCAACCCAACAAGTACCTTTGGAGACACCTGTAGTACTCCTTTATAATCACCCGATTCGTTGTGGACGTTTGGTAGTACCAAAGTGTTCCTCCGTAAACGGAGTTGCATAATCTCATAGTTATAGGAACATGTATGGGTCATGAAGAAAGCATTAACATACTAAACGATCAAGTGTTAATCTAACGGAATGGGTCATGTCAATCAGATCATTCAACTAATGATGTGACCTTGTTAATCAAATAACAACTCCTTGTTCATGGTTAGGAAACATAACCATCTTTGATTAACAAGCTAGTCAAGTAGAGGCATACTAGTGACATTCTGTTTGTCTATGTATTCACACATGTATTATGTTTCCGGTTAATACAATTCTAGCATGAATAATAAACATTTATCATGAAATAATGAAATAAATAATAACTTTATTATTGCCTCTAGGGCATATTTCCTTCAGCCTCCCACTTGCACTAGAGTCAATAATCTAGTTCACATCGCCATGTGATTTAACATCAATAGTTCACATCTATATGTGGTTAACACCCATAGTTCACATCGACATGTGACCAACACCCAAAGGGTTTACTAGAGTCAGTAATCTAGTTCACATCGCTATGTGATTAACACCCAAAGAGTACTAAGGTGTGATCATGTTTTGCTTGTGAGATAATTTTAGTCAGCAGATTACTGTCACATTCAGAGCCGTAAGTATTTTGCAAATTTCTATGTCTACAATGCTCTTGCGGAGCTACTCTAGCTAATTGCTCCCACTTTCAATATGTATCTAGATTGAGACTTAGAGTCATCTAGATTAGTGTTAAAACTTGCATCGGCGTAACCTTTACGGCGAACCTTTTTCACTTCCATAATCGAGAAACATATCCTTATTCTACTAAGGATAATTTTGACCGTTGTCCATTGATCTACTCCTAGATCTCTATTGCACTCCTTGCCAATCTTAGTGGTAGGGTATGCAATAGATCAGTACACAACATGACATACTTTATAGAACCTATGGCTGATGCATAGGGAATGACTTTCATTCTCTTTCTATCTTCTGCCGTGGTCGGGTTTTGAGTCTTACTCAATCTCACACCTTGTAACACAGGCAAGAACTCTTTCTTTGACTGTTCCATTTTGAACTACTTCAAAATCTTGTCAAGGTATGTATTCATTGAAAAACTTATCAAGCGTCTTGATCTATCTCTATAGATCTTGATGCTCAATATGTAACAGCTTCACCGAGGTCTTTCTTTGAAAAACTCCTTTCAAATACTCCTTTATGCTTTGCGAATAATTCTACATCATTTCCGATCAACAATATGTCATTCACATATACTTATCGAAATGTTGTAGTGCTCCCACTCACTTTCTTGTAAATCAGCTTCACCAAAAGTCTGTATAAAACTATATGCTTTGATCAACTTATCAAAGTGTGTATTCCAACTCGAGATGCTTGCACCAGTCCATAGATGGATCATTGGAGCTTGCACATTTTGTTAGCTCCTTTAGGATTGACAAAACCTTCTGGTTGCATCATATACAACTCTTCTTTAATAAATCCATTAAAGAATGTAGTTTTGACATCCATTTGCCAGATTTCATAAAATGTGGCAATTGCTAACATGATTCGGACAGATTTAAGCATCGCTACAGTTTGAGAAAATCTCATTGTAGTCAACACCTTGAACTTGTCGAAAACCTTTTTGCGACAAGTCGAGCTTTGAGATAGTAATACTACTATCAGCATCATCTTCCTCTTGAAGATCCATTTATATAATATGGCTTGCCGATCATCGAACAACTCCATCAAAGTCCACACTTTGTTCTCATATATGGATCCCATCTCAGATTTCATGGTCTCAAACCATTTCGTGGAATCTGGGCTCATCATCGCTTCCTCATAGTTCGTAGGTTCATCATGGTCCAGTAACATGACTTCCAGAACATGATTACCGTACCACTCTGGTGCGGATCTTACTCTGGAAGACCTACGAGGTTTGGTAGCAACTTGATCTGAAGTTTCATGATCATCATCATTAACTTCCTCACTAATTGGTGTAGGAATCACTGGAACTGATTTATGTGATGAACTACTTTCCAATAAGGGAGAAGGTACAATTACCTCATCAAGTTCTACTTTCCTCCCACTCACTTCTTTCGAGAAAAACTCCTTCTCTAGAAAGGATCCATTTTAGCAACGAATGTTTTGCCTTTAGATCTGTGATAGAAGGTGTACCCAATAGTTTCTTTTGGGTATTCTATGAAGACGCACTTCTCCGATTTGGGTTCGAGCTTATCGGTGAAAACTTTTCACATAAGCATCACAACTCAAACTTTAAGAAACGACGACTTAGGTTTCTTGCTAAACCATAGTTCATACGGTGTCATCTCAGCGGTTTAGATGGTGCCCTATTAAGCGTGAATGCAGCTGTCTCTAATGCATAACCCCAAAGCGATAGTGGTAAATCGGTAAGATACATCATAGATCGCACCATATCCAATAAAGTGCGATTCTGACGTTCGGACACACCATAACATTGTGGTGTTCCGGTGGCGTGAGCTGTGAAACTATTCCACATTGTTTTAATTGAAGACCAAACTCGTAACTCAAATATTCATCTCCACGATCAGATCGCGAAACTTTATTTTCTTGTTACGATGATTTTCCACTTCACTCTGAAATTCTTTGAACCTTTCAACTATTTCAGACTTATGTTTCATCAAGTAGATATACCCATATCTGCTCAAATCATCTTGTGAAAGTTAGAAAATAACGATACTTGCCACGAGCATCAACACTCATTGGATCGCATACATCGGTATGTATTATTTCCAATAAGTCGTAGCTTGTTCCATTGTTCGGAGAAGCGGAGTTTTAGTCATCTTGCCAAAAGCATGGTTCGCAAGCATCAAATGATTCATAATCAAGTGATTCCAAAAGTCCATCAGCATGGAGTTTCTTCATGCGCTTTACACCAATATGACCTAAGCGGCGATGCCACAAATAAGTTGCACTATCATTATTAACTTTGCATCTTTTGGCATCAATATTATGAATATGTGTATCACTACGATCGAGATCCAACAAACTATTTTATTGGGTGTATGACCATTGAAGGTTTTATTCATTTAAGCAGAACAACAATTATTCTTTGACTTTAAATGAATAACCGTTAAAAAACTATTTTCATTGGGTGTATGACCATGAAGGTTTTATTCATTTAAACAAACAACAATTATTCTTTGACTTTAAATGAATAACCGTTTTGCAATAAACATGATCAAATCATATTCATGCTCAACGCAAACACCAAATAACATTTATTTAGGTTTAACACTAATCCCGAAAGTATAGGGAGTGTGCGATGATGATCATATCAATCTTGGAACTACTTCCAACACTCATCGTCACTTCCCTTCAACTAGTCTCTGTTTATTACGTAACTCCGTTTGAGTTACTAATCTTAGCAACCTAACAAGTATCAAATACTCAGGGGCTACTATAAACACTAGTAATGCACACATCAATAATCTGTATATCAAATATACTCTTGTTCACTTTGCCATCCTTCTTATCCACCAAATATTCAGGGCATTCATGCTTCCAGTGACCATTTCCTTTGCAGTGTAAACACTCAGTTTCAGGCTATGGTCCAGCTTTGGGCTTCTTCATGAGTGACAACTTACTTGTCTTTCTACTTGAAGTTCCTTTCTTTCCCTTTGCCCTTTTCTTGAAACTAGTGGTCTTGTCAATCATCAACACTTGATGCTCTTTCTTGATTTCTACCTTCGTCGATTTTCAACATCACGAAGAGCTCGGGAATCTTTTCGTCATCCCTTGCATACTATAGTTCATCACGAAGTTCTAGTAACTTAGTGATGGTGACTAGAGAATTCTGTCAATCACTATCTTATCTGGAAGATTAACTCCCACTTGATTCAAGCGATTGAAGTACCCGGACAATCTGAGCACATGCTCACTAGTTGGCGATTCTCCTCCATCTTTTAGCTATAGAACTTGTTGGAGACTTCATATCTCTCAACTCGGGTATTTGCTTGAAATATTAACTTCAACTCTGGAACATCTCATATGGTCCATGACGTTCAAAACGTCTTTGAAGTCCCGATTCTAAGCCGTTAAGCATGGTGCACTAAACTATCAAGTAGTCATCATATTGAGCTAGCCAAACGTTCATAACGCGTACGCACTGCTCCTGCAATAGGTCTGTCACCTAGCGGTGCATCAATGACATAATTTTTACGTGCAGCAATGAGGATAAACCTCGGATCACGGATCCAATCCATCATTTTGCTACTAACATTTTTCAATACAATTTTCTCTAGGAACATATATAAAACAAACATATAAAAGCATAGGGAAGCAACAACGCGAGCTATTGATCTACAACATAATTTGCAAAATACTACCAGACTAAGTTCATGATAAATTAAAGTTCAATTAATCATATTACTTAAGAACTCCCACTTAGATAGACATCTCTCTAGTCATCTAAGTGATTCGTGATCAAATCAACTAAACCATGTCCGATCATCACGTGAGATGGAGTAGTTTCAATGGTGAACATCACTATGTTGATCATATCTACTATATGATTCACGTTCGACCTTCGGTCTCCGTGTTCGAGGCCATATCTGTTATATGCTAGGCTCGTCAAGTTTAACTTGAGTATTCGGCGTGCGCAACTGTTTTGCACCCGTTGTATTTGAGCGTAGAGCCTATCACACCCGATCATCACGTGGTGTCTCGGCACGAAGAACTTTCATAGCGGTGCATACTCAGGGAGAACACTTCTTGATAATTTTAGTGAGAGATCATCTTATAATGCTACCGTCAATCAAAGCAAGATAAGATGCATAAAGGATAAACATCACATGCAATCAATATAAGTGATATGATATGGTCATCATCATCTTGTGCTTGTGATCTCCATCGCCGAAGCACCGTCATGATCACCATCGTCACCGTAGCGACACCTTGATCTCCATCGTAGCATCGTTGTCGTCTAGCCAACTATTGCTTCTCGACTATCGCTACTCCTTAGTGATAAAGTAAAGCAATTACATGGCGTTGCATTTCATACAATAAGCGACAACCATATGGCTCCTGCCTAGTTGCCGATAACTTCGGTTACAAAACATGATCATCTCATACAATAAAATATAGCATCACGTCTTGACCATATCACATCACAACATGCCCTGCAAAAACAAGTTAGGCGTCCTCTACTTTGTTGTTGCAAGTTTTACGTGGCTGCTACGGGCTGAGCAAGAACCGTTCTTACCTCGCATCAAAACCACAGCGATACTTCGTCAAATAGACTCCGTTTAACCTTCTCAAGGACGGGCGTAGCCACACTCGATTCAACTAAAGTGAGAGAGACAGACACCCGCCGGTCACCTTTAAGCAGCGAGTGCTCGGGCGGTGAAACCAGTCTCGCGTAAGCGTCTGGCGTAATGTCGGTCCGGGCGCTTCATCTCACAATACCGCTGAACCAAAGTATGACATGCTGGTAGGTAGTATGACTTGTATCGCCCACAACTCACTTGTGTTCTACTCGTGCATATGACATCAACGCATAAAACCAGGCTCGGATGCCACTTGTTGGGGAGCGTAGTAATTTCAAAAATTTCCCTACGATCACGCAAGACCATGGTGATGGCATAGCAACGAGAGGAAGTGTCCGTCCACGTACCCTCGTGAGACCGAAAGCGAAGCGTTATAACAACGCGGTTGATGTAGTCGTCGTCTCCACGATCCGACCGATCCAAGCACCGAGCGTCGGCACCTCCGAGTTCTGCACGTTCAGCTCGATGGCGATCCCGGACTCCGATCCAGCAAAGTGTCGGGGATGAGTTCCGTCGGCCTGACGGCGTGGTGGCGATGTTGATGCTCCACCGGCGCGGGGCTTCGCCTAAGCTCCGCGACGATATGACTTCTCCGTAGGGGCTTCTCCTAAGCTCATGACGATATGACCGAAGTGGAATATGGTGGAAGGGGCACCGCACACGGCTAAGGCAAGATCCGTAGATCAACTTGTGTGTCATGGGGTGCCCCTCTGCCCCGTATATAAAGGAGCAAGGGAGGAGGTGGCGGCCTAGTAGGAGGCGCACAGGGGGGAGTCCTACTCCCACCGGAGTAGGACTCCTCCTTTCCTTGTTGGAGTAGGAGAGAAGGAAAGAGGAGGAGAGGGAGAAGGAAAGGGGCTGCTCCCTTGTCCAATTCGGACTAGAAGGGGAGCGCAGGCCTCTTTCCTTTGGCCTCTCTTCTCTATTCCCGTATGGCCCAATAAGGCCCATATACTCCCGGCGAATTCCGTAACTCTCCGGTACTCGAAAAATACCGAATGACTCGGAACCTTTCCGAACTCGAATATAGTCGTCCAATATATCGATCTTTACGTCTCGACCATTTGAGACTCCTCGTCATGTCCCGATCTCATCCGGGACTCGAACTCCTTCGGTACATCAAAACTCATAAACTCATAATATAACCATCATCGAAACCTTAAGCGTGCGGACCCTACGGGTTCGAGAACTATGTAGACATGACCTAGAACTATTCTCGGTCAATAACCAATAGCGGAACCTGGATGCCCATATTGGCTCCTACATATTCTTGAAGATCTTTATCGGTCAAACCGCATAACGACATACGTTGTTCCCTTTGTCATCGGTATGTTACTTACCCGAGATTCGATCGTCGGTATCAATACCTAGTTCAATCTCGTTGCAGTAAGTCTCTTTACTCGTTCCGTAATACATCATCTCACAACTAACTCATTAGTTGTAATGCTTGCAAGGCTTAAGTGATGTGTATCACCGAGAAGGCCTAGAGATACCTCTCCGACAATCGGAGTGACAAAACCTAATCTCGAAATCGCCAACCCAACAAGTACCTTTGGAGACACCTGTAGTACTCCTTTATAATCACCCGATTCGTTGTGACGTTTGGTAGTACCAAAGTGTTCCTCCGTAAACAGGAGTTGCATAATCTCATAGTTATAGGAACATGTATGGGTCATGAAGAAAGCATTAACATACTAAACGATCAAGTGTTAATCTAACGGAATGGGTCATGTCAATCAGATCATTCAACTAATGATGTGACCTTGTTAATCAAATAACAACTCCTTGTTCATGGTTAGGAAACATAACCATCTTTGATTAACAAGCTAGTCAAGTAGAGGCATACTAGTGACATTCTGTTTGTCTATGTATTCACACATGTATTATGTTTCCGGTTAATACAATTCTAGCATGAATAATAAACATTTATCATGAAATAAGGAAATAAATAATAACTTTATTATTGCCTCTAGGGCATATTTCCTTCAACGACTACATCAACCGCGTTGTTATAACGCTTCCGCTTTCGGTCTACGAGGGTACGTGGACGGACACTCTCCCCTCTCGTTGCTATGCCATCACCATGGTCTTGCGTGTGCGTAGGAAATTTTTTGAAATTACTACGTTCCCCAACAGTGGTATCAGAGCCAGGTTTTAGGCGTTGATGTCATATGCACGAGTAGAACACAAGTGAGTTGTGGGCGATATAAGTCATACTGCTTACCAGCATGTCATACTTTGATTCAGCGGTATTGTGAGATGAAGCGGCCCGGACCGACATTACGCGTACGCTTACGCGAGACTGGTTTCACCGCTTCGAGCACTAGTTGCTTAAAGGTGACCGGCGGGTGTCTGTCTCTCTCACTTTAGTTGAACCGAGTGTGGCTACGCCCGGTCCTTGCGAAGGTTAAAACAGCACCAACTTGACAAACTATCGTTGTGGTTTTGATGCGTAGGTAAGAACGGTTCTTGCTCAGCCCGTAGCAGCCACGTAAAACTTGCAACAACAAAGTAGAGGGCGTCTAACTTGTTTTTGCAGGGCATGTTGTGATGTGATGTGGTCAAGGCGTGATGCTATATTTTATTGTATGAGATGATCATGTTTTGTAACGAGTTATCGGCAATGGCAGGAGCCATATGGTTGTCGCTTTATTGTATGAAATGCAAAAGCCATGTAATTGCTTTACTTTATCACTAAGCAGAGCGATAGTCGTAGAAGCAATAGTTGGCGAGGCGACAACGATGCTACGATGGAGATCAAGGGTCGCGCCGGTGACGATGGTGATCATGGCGGTGCTTCGGAGATGGAGATCACAAGCACAAGATGATGATGACCATATCATATCACTTATATTGATTGCATGTGATGTTTATCCTTTATGCATCTTATCTTGCTTTGATTGACGGTAGCATTATAAGATGATCTCTCACTAAAATTATCAAGAAGTGTTCTCCACGAGTATGCACCGTTGCTAAAAGTTCGTAGTACCCGGACACCACGTGATGATCGGGTGTGATAAGTTCTCGTCCATCTACAACGGGTGCAAGCCAGTTTTGCACACGAGAATACTCAGGTTAAACTTGACGAGCCTAGCATATGCAGATATGGCCTCGGAACACGGAGACCGAAAGGTCGGCGTGAATCATATAGTAGATATGATCAACATAAGATGTTCACCATTGAAAACTACTCCATCTCACGTGATGATCGGTTATGGTTTAGTTGATTTGGATCACGTGATCACTTAGATGACTAGAGATGTCTGTCTAAGTGGGAGTTCTTAAGTAATATGATTAATTGAACTTTAATTTATCATGAACTTAGTCCCGTAGTATTTTGCAGATTATGTTGTAGATCAATAGCTCGCGTTGTTGCTTCCTGTGTTTTTATATGTGTTCCTAGAAAATTGTATTGAAAAATGTTAGTAGCAATATTGCGGATTGGATCCGTGATCCGAGGTTTATCCTCATTGCTGCACGAAGAATTATGTCCTTGATGCACCGCTAGGTGACAGACCTATTGCAGGAGCAGATGCAGGCGTTATGAGCGTTTGGCTAGCTCAATATGATGACTACTTGATAGTTTAGTGCACCATGCTTAAACGGCTTAGAATCGGGACTTCAAAGGCGTTTTGAGCGTCATGGACCATATGAGATGTTCCAGGAGTTGAAGTTAATATTTCAAGCAAATACCGAGTTGAGAGATATGAAGTCTCAACAAGTTCTATAGCTAAAAGATGGAGGAGAATCGCTCAACTAGTGAGCATGTGCTCAGATTGTCCAGGTGCTTCAATCGCTTGAATCAAGTGGGAGTTAATCTTCCGAGATAAGATAGTGATTGACAGAATTCTCTAGTCACCATCACTAAGTTACTAGAACTTCGTGATGAACTATAATATGCAAGGGATGACGAAAAGCGATTCCCGAGCTCTTCGTGATGTTGAAATAGACGAAGGTAGAAATCAAGAAAGAGCATCAAGTGTTGATGATTGACAAGACCACTAGTCTCAAGGAAAAGGGCAAAGGAAGATGGGAACTTCAAGAAGAACGGCAAGCAAGTTGCTGCTCGAGTGAAGAAGCCCAAGTCTAGACCTAAGCACGAGACTAAGTGCTTTTGCTGCAATGAAACTGGTCACCGAAGGAACTACCCCAAGTATTTGGCGGATAAGAAGGATGGCAAAGTGAACAAAGGTATATTTGATATACAGATTATTGATGTATATTTTACTAGTGTTCATAGCAACCCCTCAGTATTTGATACTGGTTCAGTTGCTAAGAGTAGTAACTCAAAGCGGAGTTGCGAATGAGCAGAAACTAGTTGAAGGGAAGTGACGATGAGTGTTGGAAGTAGTTCCAAGATTGATATGATCATCATCGCACACTCCTATACTTTCGGGATTAGTGTTAAACCTAAATAAATGTTATTTGGTGTTTGCGTTGAGCATGAATATGATTTGATCATGTTTATTGCAAAACGGTTATTCATTTAAAGTCAAAGAATAATTGTTGTTCTGCTTTACATGAATAAAACCTTCAATGGTCATACACCCAATGAAAATAGTTTTCAAAACGGTTATTCATTTAAAGTCAAAGAATAATTGTTGTTCTGTTTAAATGAATAAAACCTTCGATGGTCATACACCCAATGAAAATAGTTTATTGGATCTCGATCGTAGTGATACGCATATTCATAATATTGATGCCAAAAGATGCAAAGTTAATAATGATAGTGCAACTTATTTGTGGCACTGCCGTTTGGGTCATATCGGTATAAAGCGCATGAAGAAACTCCATAAGGATGGATTTTTGGAATCACTTGGTTATGAATCTTTTGATGCTTGCGAACCGTGCCTTTTGGGCAAGATGACTAAAACTCCGTTCTCGGAACAATGGAACAAGCTCTTGACTTGTTGGAAATAACACATATATACCGATGTATGCGATCCAATGAGTGTTGATGCTCATGGCAAGTATCGTTATTTTCTGACCTTCACAAGATGATTTGAGTAGATATGGGTATATCTACTTGATGAAACATAAGTCTGAAATAGTTGAAAAGTTCAAAGAATTTCAGAGTGAAGTGGAAAATCATCGTAACAAGAAAATAAAGTTTCTGCGATCTGATCGTGGAGATGAATATTTGAGTTCGAGTTTGGTCTTCAATGAAAACAATGTGGAATAGTTTCACAGCTCACGCCACAGGAACACCACAGCGTTATGGTGTGTCCGAGCGTCATAACCGTACTTTATTTTGATATGGTGCGATCTATGATGTATCTTACCGATTTACCACTATCGTTTTGGGGTTATGCATTAGAGACAGCTGCATTCACGTTTAATAGGGCACCATCTAAATCCGTTGAGATGACACCGTATGAACTATGGTTTAGCGATAAACCTAAGCTGTCATTTCTTAAAGTTTGGAGTTGTGATGCTTATGTGAAAAGTTTTCACCGATAAGCTCGAACCCAAATCGAGAAATGTGTCTTCATAGAATACCCAAAGGTAACTATTGGGTACACCTTCTATCACAGATCCGAAAGCAAGATATTTGTTGCTAAGATGGATCCTTTCTAGAGAAGAAGTTTCTCTCGAAAGAAGTGAGTGGGAGAAAAGTAGAACTTGATGAGGTAATTGTACCTTCTCCCTTATTGGAAAGTAGTTCATCACAGGAATCAGTTCCAGTGATTCCTACACCAATTAGTGAGGGAGTTAATGATGATGATCATGAAACTTCAGATCAAGTTGCTACCAAACCTCGTAGGTCTTCCAGAGTAAGATCCGCACCAGAGTGGTACGGTAATCTTATTCTAGAAGTCATGTTACTAGACCATGATGAACCTATGAACTATGAGGAAGCGATGATGAGCCCAGATTCCGCGAAATGGCTTGAGGCCATAAAATCTGAGATAGGATCCATGTATGAGAACAAAGTATGGACTTTGATTGACTTGCTCGATGATCAGCAAGCCATATTATATAAATGGATCTTCAAGAGGAAGACAGATGCTGATAGTAGTATTACTATCTACAAAGCTCGACTTGTCGCAGAAAGGTTTTCGACAAGTTCAAGTTGTTGACTACAATGAGATTTACTCAACTGTAGCGATGCTTATGTCTGTCCGAATCATGTTAGGAATTGCCACATTTTATGAAATCTGGCAAATGAATGTCAAAACTGCATTCCTTAATGGTTTTCTTAAAGAAGAGTTGTATATGATGCAACCAGAAGGTTTTGTCAATCCTAAAGGTGCTAACAAAATGTGTAAGCTCCAGCGATCCATCTATGGACTGGTGCAAGCATCTCGGAGTTGGAATAAACGCTTTGATAGTATGATCAAAGCATATAATTTTATACAGACTTGCGGTGAAGCCTGTATTTACAAGAAAGTGAGTGGGAGCACTACAGCATTTCTGATAAGTATATGTGAATGACATATTGTTGATCGAAAATAATGTAGAATTATTCTACAAAGCATAAAGGAGTGTTTGAAAAGAGTTTTTTCAAAGAAAGACCTCGGTGAAGCTGCTTACATATTGAGCATCAAGATCTATAGAGATAGATCAAGACGCTTGATAAGTTTTTCAATGAATACATACCTTGACAAGATTTTGAAGTAGTTCAAAATGGAACAGTCAAAGAAAGAGTTCTTACCTGTGTTACAAGGTGTGAGATTGAGTAAGACTCAAAACCCGACCACGGCAGAAGTAGAAAGAGAATGAAAGTCATTCCCTATGCATCAGCCATAGGTTCTATAAAGTATGTCATCTTGTGTACGGATCTATTGCATACCCTACCACTAAGCTTGGCAAGGGAGTGCAATAGTGATCTAGGAGTAGATCAATGGACAGCGGTCAAAATTATCCTTAGTAGAATAAGGATATGTTTCTCGATTATGGAAGTGAAAAAAAAAGGTTCGTCGTAAAAGGTTACGTCGATGCAAGTTTTAACACTAATCTAGTTGACTCTGAGTCTCAATCTGGATACATATTGAAAGTGGGAGCAATTAGCTAGAGTAGCTCCGTGCAGAGCATTGTAGACATAGAAATTTGCAAAATACTTACGGCTCTGAATGTAACAGACCCGTTGACTAAGCTTCTATCACGAGCAAAACATGATCACACCTTAGTACTCTTTGGGTGTTAATCACATGGCGATGTGAACTAGATTACTGACTCTAGTAAACCCTTTGGGTGTTGGTCACATGTCGATGTGAACTATGGGTGTTAACCACATATAGATGTGAACTATTGATGTTAAATCACATGGCGATGTGAACTAGATTATTGACTCTAGTGCAAGTGGGAGACTGAAGGAAATATGCCCTAGAGGCAATAATAAAGTTATTATTTATTTCCTTATATCATGATAAATGTTTATTATTCATGCTAGAATTGTATTAACGGAAACATAATACATGTGTGAATACATAGACAAGCAGTGTCACTAGTATGCCTCTACTTGACTAGCTCGTTAATCGAAGATGGTTATGTTTCCTAACCATAGACATGAGTTGTCATTTGATTAACGGGATCACATCATTAGGAGAATGATCTGATTGACATGACCCATTCCGTTAGCCTAGCACTTGATCGTTTAGTATGTTGCTATTGCTTTCTTCATGACTTATACATGTTCCTGTAACTATGAGATTATGCAACTCCGTTTACGGAGGAACACTTTGGGTACTACCAAACGCAACGCGTATCGGGTGATTATAAAGGAGTACTACAGGTGTCTCCAAAGGTACATGTTGGGTTGGCGTATTTGAGATTAGGTTTTGTCACTCCGATTGTCGGAAGGTATCTCTGGGCCCTCTCGGTAATGCACATCACTATAAGCCTTGCAAGCAATGTAGCTAATGAGTTAGTTACGGAATGATGCATTACGAGCGAGTAAAGAGACTTACGATAGCGAGATTGAACTAGGTATTGGATACCGACGATCGAATCTCGGGTAAGTAACATCTGGATGACAAAGGGAACAACGTATGTTGTTATGCGGTTTGACCGATAAAGATCTTCGTAGAATATGTAGGAGCCAATATGGGCATCCAGGTTCGCTATTGGTTATTGACCAAGAATAGTTCTAGGTCATGTCTACATAGTTCTCGAACCCGTAGGGTCCGCACGCTTAAGGTTTCGATGATGGTTATATTATGAGTTTATGAGTTTTGATGTACGGAGGAGTTCGGAGTCCCGGATGAGATCGGGGACATGACGAGGAGTCTCGAAATGGTCGAGACGTAAAGATCGATATATTGGACGACTATATTCGAGTTCGGAAAGGTTCGAATGATTCGGTATTTTTGAGTACCGAGAGTTACGGGAATTCGCCGGGAGAAGTATTGGGCCTTATTGGGCCCTGCGGAAGAGAGAGGGCTGCCTAGGGCAGGCGCGCGCACCAAGGCCTAGTCCGAATTGACTAGGGAGGGGCCGCACCCTCTTCTCTTCCCTTCCTTCTCTCCTACTCCTACTAGGAAAGGAGGAGTCCTACTCCCGGTGGGAGTAGGACTCCCCCCCATGGTGCGCCTCCTCCTTGGCCGCCACCTCCTTGGCCGCCACCTCCTCCTTGCTCCTTTATATACGGGGGCAGGGGCACCCCATGACACACAAGTTGATCTACGGATCGTTCCTTAGCCGTGTGCGGTGCCCCCTCCACCATATTCCACTTCGGTCATATCGTCATGAGCTTAAGGCGAAGCCTGCGCCGGAGAAGTCATATCGTCGCGGAGCTTAGGCGAAGCCCTGCGTCGGTGGAGCATCATCATCGCTGCCACCCGTCGTCTTGTGGAACTCATCCCGACACTTTGCTGGATCGGAGTCAGGGATCGTCATCGAGCTGAGCGTGTGCAGAACTCGGAGGTGCCGTCGTTCGGTGCTTGGATCGGTCGGATCGTGAAGACGTCGACTACATCAACAGCGTTGTTATAACGCTTCGCTTTCGGTCTCACGAGTGCGTGGGCGGACACTCTCCCTCTCGTTGCTATGCCATCACCATGGTCTTGCGTGTGCGTAGGAAATTTTTGAAATTACTCGTTCCCCAACACAGAGTCGAGGGCTCCCCTTAGACGGACGGAGGCGAAAGAAGGAAGGCGGATCCAAGACTTAGGGGGCGCAGCGACGCGGATCACGAATTCCCGGCAGGAGCCCTCCGCGTGGACTCCTGGGGGGAAGACACACACCTTCATGACCTGACGGCGTCGTCGACGGCGTCGCTCATGGCGCCCAGCGTCACCTCCTTCAGGGCCACCAATCTGCGCGTACAAGGGAAGAGGAAACCCTGGTGGCGGTTGCACGCACCAGGGCATGGGCGCCTCCTCGCGCGCGCTCCTGCCCTGACACCAGAGAGCAAGCCGCTTCTTTGGGGGAGAGGTCGGGATCCTCTTGAGGAGCCTTTCCCTTCTCTTCCACGGAGAACCGGGCGGATCGAACCATGGCAACAAGGCGAGACGAGGAAAAGGAGAAGCGAAGGATATCTTTGGAAGAGCGCCGCCGTTCATTACTTATAGCCGGCGAAGGCCAACCGTCGGCCTCCACGATCACCGATCATCATGCCCAACTCTGCATGCAGGACACCTCGAATCCGGGCGGTTACCAAGGCGTCGTGGGGATGCGGTCGCCCACGTCCAATCAACCGCCACGCGGCGCCCAAGGCCGCAGGCTGTTAGGGCCTGGCGCCGCACCTTGCCCTTCGCCTCTCTGCGGCCAAGTTCGGCGCGTCGTGGCCCGAGGGCTCTTGTCGGCGTTAAGGGCAGGGGTCCCAGACTTGCCTGCCTGTGGCCTGCGGCATGGCTCAAAGGAGGCCCAGGACGGCCCATCTTCATCAACACAAGCTCAAGACCCTCGCGGGGCGGATGACCAAGAGCTTCCTCAGGCGCGACCTCGTCAGGCTGGCTCGTGAGGAGGCGGAGAACTCAAGGCGGGGTACCTCGCGAGGTGCCCGTGGCATAACCATGACGACCGAGGGCGCCCGGTCGGGACGCCAGCCAGCATGGCGTCCTCCTTTCCTCTTTGGGGCAAAGGGGCGCGAGCAAGAGCATCAAGCAAAGCCATCCATTTCGGTGCAACAAGACCAAGACCAGCCCCAGCGGCTGGAACGCAGATCATCGTGGAGCCCAAGCGTGCGTCATCACGAGCCTTTGGCGGCGAGGACCAACTTTAGTCGGGATAAGTGTACCCGCTGTTCCCTTCAAAATGGCCAATTGTTGGCGCCCTTCCGCTCAATATTTGGGAAGAGGCCGGGGCCTTCGCCTATAAATAGGGGTAGCCACACTCGAGAGAGGGAGAGACGGAAGGGCGATCGATCGAGCATTCGAATCGAGAGAGAGAGAAACCCGTTCCTCAAGCTAGAGCGACGGGGCACCATTAGCAGTTCATCACACCCACCAAGAACAGACCCTCGCGAGGCTGTTCTTCCTATCTTATTCTTCGTGTTGCCCAGAGGCAATCCACACACCACAAACTAGAGTAGGGTATTACACCTAGCGGTGGCCCGAACTAGTATAAATCTTGCGTCTCTTGTGTTGTTCTTGTTAGTAGTTTAGGTCCCTGCGATTGGCCAGTGCGAGGCGGTGGAGGATTGGATCTCCGTCGCACACCCCAGAGTTGAACCTTAAGGGTCTGCGGAACCCGTGATCCGACACTATCTCCTCCATATCCACATGGCCCATGATTACATGCCATCAAATACCTCCCACTCAAGCTTAAGGACCAGCTCAGCATTGGCTCAACAGCTTGCCCGAGAAGTCAATCGGTTGTTGGGAGGACACGGAAGCCGCATTCCTTGATAACTTCCGGGGCACATATGTGCGACCACCGACGCCGATGACCTTAGCCATATAATTCAGCAGCCGAAAGAATCGGCGGACAATTACGGGCGCGGTTCCTAACAAAGAAAAATCAGATCATCGATTGTCCGGATGCATAGGCGCTAGCGAACTTCAAACACAACATCATGACGAGTGGCTAGCCCGGCACCTAGGACAGGAAAAGTCGAAATCCATGGCAGCCCTCACCACACTCATGACCGCTTTTGCGGGGAGAGGACAGCTGGCTAGCTCGAAGCAACAACTTGGCCAAACACCACGGTAGTTCGGATACCAAGGACAGCAATGGCGGTCGCGTCGCAACAAGCATAAGCGCCGCGTGCGGTGATAATGCTGGCGATCGACAAAGTAAATGCGGATTCGAGGCTCTAAACCCGGTCGATGGAAGAAGCCATTCAAAAGAAATACCGAGGCCCGTCCAACTTGGACCGAATACTCGATCGCCAGCGGATACATGGCACCCCGAAAAACCAGCCAACCACACCAACAGGATTGTTGGGTGTTCAAACAAGCAGGCAAGCTAAGCGCCGAAAACAACGACAAGGGCTGCATAGCGATGGCGAGGAAGAGCCCGGCCGCCCGAACAATAGAGGACGAAGGGCTTTCCCACACAAGTGCGGACGGTGAACATGATATCGCAACCCACATACCCAAAAGGGAGGCGGAGCGTGCGCTAAAGGGCGTATATGCGATGGAGCGATCGCCAAGTTCAACCCATGGTCCTCCTGCCCAATCACCTTTGATCGAAGGACCACCCCACTAGCATCCGTCACGGCGGATTCGCCGCATGGTTCTTGACCCAATTATCGGCCAATTTCACCTCACTAGAGTCCCGATGGACGGCGGTAGCAACCTGAACCTGCTTTATCGGGACACGGTCGCAAAATGGGCATAGACCCCTCAAAGATTAAACCCACAAAGACGACCTTTAAAGGTATCATACCAGGTGTAGAGGCCAATTGTACAGGCTCAGTTACACTCGAAGTGGTCTTGGATCCCGGATAACTTCGAGCGAAGAGTTAATCTTGACATAGTCCCGTTCATGGCGGCTATCACGCCTTTGCTTGGACGAACCGCATTTGCAAAGTTCAATGCGGTGCCGCGATCTGCGTACCTCAAACTCAAGATGCCAGGCCCTCGGGCGTAATCACGGTCAATGGAACACAAGCTCCTCCGAGCGGAGGAGCATCTGACCGCCCTGCGGCGAAGTGCGAACAACCTCTTAAGGCAATTCTCGATCCGGCCAATAAACAATCGGACAACATCAAGCGCCGGAGTAACCTACAGCAAGACCGCTTTGCACGTTCGAACAAGCGTAGTAATGCAACCCCAACCCCAGCCCTCGCGAACTCATGAAGCCATTACTACGCACGTAATTGCGCTCTGAAGCACCATGGGCATAGGGGACGGGCCACGACCACGGCATGCCCGTAATGCGGCTAGACCGCACTAGGGGCTCCCGTTTGTGTCATTCCTTTTTTTTTCTTTTTCTTCCTTCTACTTTCAGGACTCCGTTCTCCAGAAGTCTGTCCGCACTAGAATTGCCGAACTCACGATGCAACAGCCGGAAGCGTAGCTCGTCGAGTGTCGGTGGTCTCTACTACGAGCATTATACCTTTTTACATACCATCCATAGCTTACCCTCGAGAGGGACATGTTAAATAGTCCCATCCCTTGCTTATCGCACTATTTGTATCATTCTGCTTTCATTGCAGTACCTTTTGAATAAACAATACATAGCTTTTGCCTATTATTGCACTCCTTTCTTTATCTATATATATGTTCATTTCATGACATGTTGCACCCGTACACTTTAGTGCGGCCAATACACCAGGGCTTAAGTACCCCAAAAGTATGGTGTGATAACTCAACACTTTCACAAGTCGGCACCCGAACTTATAGCATTATATGCATCGGCTCGAATCATGTCTTGGGTCAATAGTTGGGTTTGCCCGGCTCCCATGTTTTGGTACCTTACGTTCCGTTATATCGGCTAAGGTAGCTGGGAGAACCACCGTGATTGTGCCCGGTTGAGCTGGGTTGAGCACCTCGGTGGAAAGCTAAAACTGACCGTCATGATAGGGCGAGAGCCGATCGCTGTTCGAGAGGTTTTTGAGGTCCCTAAAGACTTATGCCGCTAAGAGCGAGTCGGCATTGTCCGCCAAGGCGTGGATAGCGCCCGAACTCGGTCTTCGAATACTAGGGCTTCGCGAAATTTAAAATTATAGAATTCTATGGCTAAGTGAGAGTGTTCAAGCACTATAAGTCCGGTTGCCTTGTTAGCTTGCGTTGGCGCCTCCTCGAAGGACCCAAGAATGGGAACAAGAGCGCTCAAGTTTATCCCAACACCCAGCACTTTCGTGGCATGGGGGCTGAAGCCAACGACTTGCCATCTCTCAAATTTGATAAGCGGCCGCCTGAGAAGGTAATATTTTAAATTCACAAGCGTTGCTTAGCGCATATGAACAAGTTTTCAGCGTACAGGATAACAAATGCGAGTCTATTCAAAAATTACATCTTTGGAGCACTCATCTGATATACGGCGCTTGATGACTTCAATCCATGGACAGGCGTCCACCAGCCGCTGCACTAGCCCGAAGTAGCTCCCAGGCATGGCTTCCAATGGCCACAGCCGAAATATGAGGCCCTTCATGGCATGTTCGGCGACCTTGTGGAGCTCGACCAGCTGCTTCAGCTGGTCGCTCAGGGGCACCGGACGTTCGGCCTCAGCATACTGAGACCAAAACACCTTCTCCGTCGAGCTCCCCTCCTTGGCGCGGTAGAACGCAGCAACATCAGACACACTACGGGGCAGATCTGCGAATGCTCCTGGAGAGCTCCGAATCCGGGTAAGTAATAGGTAATTCACTTTCACATGCTTGCTTTGCATAAAGAATGCCTTACCCGCCGCTATCTTCTTTAATGATTCAATTTCTTGGAGGGCTTTTTGGGCTTGGCCTTAGCGGCTTTGGCACTCTCAAGAGCCGAGGCGAGCCTCTCTCGAGTCTTGAGTCACGCTCCAAACTCTCATGTTTTTCCACGAGCACGGAGCTCTTGCCGCACCTCCGCCACCCGCTCCTCCTGCTTCTCTCGCTCGATCGCTCCATGTCCGCTTTGCTTTCGGCCGCGGACACCGCCTTCAGGGTCGCCACCTCGTTCGTGGCCTCTACAATACCCACGTTATTCCTGTCATTTTTGCAACGAATCCTTTCTATAAGGTATTTCTTTAATAAGGTATTGCTTACCTTCCCTGTCCTCGAGCTGCTTCTTGGCAAGGCCGAGCTCGTTCTCGGGCGCTCGAGGCTCTTCTTCAATGCATTGACCTCCGCATCAGTGGCGGCCGGTCAATGAGCAACCTGCATTCGCATATTGACATACTTATGTTAGACTCCTGCGTATATCTTTTAGATCCTTAGTCCGGCTTTTCTTTCCGAACACCGAACTAAGCATCGAGGTCTCTGTCTATCTTGGTAATATTTTACATATTCTAAACTTACCTCAAAGCCTGTTAGAAGGCTGGTGCAGATTCATCAGCCCGCTCTTGGCGGACTGAACTTTCTGATCACCACACACATAACAGTCGCGGTGCTCCTCGTCGATGGAGCGCCTTTAAGCGCCTCCAAAGAAGCTATCCGGTGCCTCGGGTGGGCGGAGGTCACCG